>JAODAL010019019.1:0-73155 GCA_025379985.1 Phyllomedusa bahiana
CACTTCTCTCATATTATTGCAAACTGCGTGCTCACCTAGAATCAACTAAGCAGACTAGTTATCACATTACACAGCACACTGCCAACTTAGTCAATTCCCATAAGCCCCTTTTCTTCAATATCTAATATGCATATTCATTGGGAATATAAACTCCACTGTATATCACAGTCAGGGCTGAGGTGTTTGTTGGTGCAGTGCATCGGCACGGGCAGTACGGTAAGATTTGGCGCAAGCCCGTTATGGAGATGGCGAATTTGACTGAAGGTTGTTGGCTCATGAGAGCAGGGGTGGCAGCTTTAGCAGGACATGTTATGAGTGTGCACGCGCGGAAGGGGGAGTGGGCTTTATGTGGATTCTCTGATGGCTAATTGGTGAGCACCTGAATGGGGTGTTTACCTAACATGATATAACTGGAAGTGAGCTCAGACCACATGTGATCGGACCTCTAAATCTTGACAAAGCCAGGTTAGCTGGCGAAACTTTGTCGGCGAGGTCAGGCATGACGTTTTAAATTTTGATCTCTCCCCCTCTGTCTACAAGTGTCCCCTGCTGCAGACGGTGTTCAAAAGGGGGGCCTTATTTGTTCTGTGTCTATGAGTTTTGGGACGACTGCCCAAGTAGTTGGCTTGGGACCCTTACTGAAGCTAGTACTTTGCTATAGATATAAGGCTCTCCTGTTAATAGGTGGGGCCCCACCAGACTTGATGATAGAAAGGGAGTTATTCCCTCTTTCAGAAGCAAAAAGGGTTAAATGATCAGGATAGAGATCAGGTTTTTAAATAGTGTGTATAGAGGTTAAGAGTTAGATATAATAAAAGTTACGTTTTAGTGTTTAATAGATAGAGAACTGATAGAGTTTAAGTTTGCCTATGGCAAAATAGTAAATATAGTGATCAAAAGTCACTCTTTGTTCTCTTGCGAGATTCCCAATTTTTTGGAGATTATGTGAAGACCTGACCACGCACTAAAAAGACAAAATTGACAGTATCCGGCAAAATATCATATCTCAAACCCCAAGTAACAACAGAAGAAGACAGACCCGATGACAGAAGAAGAAGTATCCATGCTTCTCTTGTTTGCTCACCCCACTACCTGCTCAATTGACCCCATTCCCTCCCACCTTGTCCAGTCTATTTCTCCAGCTGTCCTTTCTCACCTAACTGCAATCTGTAATCTCTCTCTCTCCACTAGTATCTTTCCATCTTCATTTAAACATGCTTAGCCCACTCGGGACTCTTCCTGCGCTGCTAATTACCATCCAGTCTCTTACTTACATAGTTACATAGTTACATAGTTTGTCAGGCCGAAAAAAGACATACGTCCATCCAGTTCAGCCCATTTGTTAAAGTGTTGCTAAAGTGTTAAAGTGTTGATCCAGAGGAAGGCAAAAACCCCCATGAAGTAGAAGCCAATTGTCCTCATGTTAGGGAAAAAATTCCTTCCCGACTCCAATCTGGCAATCGGAATAAATCCCTGGATCAACGACCCCCCCCTCCAGAACCCTAGTCACTATAACTTGTTATATTATTACGCTCTAGAAATGCATCCAGACCCTTATTGAATTCACCATGACAAGTCCCTCTGGCAGAGTGTTCCACAGTCTCACTGCTCTAACAGTAAAGAATCCCTTTCTATGTTTATGTATAAACTTTCTTTCCTCAAGACGTAGAGGATGCCCCCTTGTTCTAGATACAGTCCTGGGTATAAATAAATCTTTAGCGAGATCTCTATATTGGCCCTTAATATATTTAAACATATTTATTATGTCCCCCGAAGCCGTCTTTTCTCTAAACTAAATAACCCTAACCTTTCTAATCTTTCTGGATATTGCAGTCCACCCAGTCTTTTTATTATTTTTGTTGCCCGCCTTTGTACCTGTTCAAGCTCTACAATATATTTCCTGTGCACTGGTGCCCAAAACTGTACACAATATTCCATGTGTGGTCTAACCAGTGACTTGTATAGTGGGAGAATAATGTTCCCATCATGTGCATCTATGCCCCTTTTAATACAACCCATGATCCTATTAGCCTTGGCTGCTGCTGCCTGACGCTGGCTGCTACAGTTAAGTTTACTGTCCACCAGGTTTCCCAAGTCCTTCTCCATGTCACTTTTACCCAGTGTTTTTCCATTAAACATGTAATCATGTAATGGATTTTTCCTCCCCATGTGCATAACCTTGCATGTATCTGTGTTAAACCTCATCTGCCACTTCTCTGCCAGGCCTCCAACCTATCCAGATCCCTTTGTAATAACACATTATCCTCTATTGTGTGGATTCCTTTACAGAGCTTAGTAACATCTCCAAAGATCGATATTCTACTGTGCAATCCCTGTGTAAGATCATTTATGAAAATATTAAAGAGGATAGGGCCCAATACTGAGCCCTGTGGTACCCCACTAGTAACAGAGATCCAGTCTGAGTATGTACCGTTAATGACCACCCTTTGTTTTCTATCAGTGAGCCAGTTGCTTACCCACATTTTCCCCCATTCCAAGCATTCTCATTTTACTTACCAACCTTTTATGTAGAACAGTGTCAAATGCTTGAGAAAAATCCAAATATATGACATCTGGTGCCTCACCCCGATCCAGTCTGGAACTAACTTTCTCATAGAAGCTGATGAGATTAGTCTGACAGTACCGATCTTTCATAAACCCATGCTGGAACTTGCCCTTCATTTCTAAACTCCTGGAACGCTTGGTCTTCTCTCACCTAATACGCTATCTCTCGAACTGTCTTCTCAATCCTACAATCAGGTTTTCGAACTTTGCACTCCACAGAAACTGCTTAAGCTAAAGTCTCAAATTACCTCCTCACTGCTAAATCTCAGGACAAATACTTGTTGTTGCTTCGTCTGGGGAATCAGGATGGCTGGACTGATTAATTCCATGAGCATTTTCTATGGCCTCTGGACTTTCAAAGCTTCATTCCAATCTTTCCCAAGCAGCAATGAGGTGTGTTGCTGGGTTATCAATGTGGATAGATTTGTTGCTTGACACATTAATTGACTGTGGGTCAAGCCATCTGATCAGCAGGTATATTTCTTCTGCAGCCGTAATGCCAACGTCACTGATTGCAGTTCTGAAGGCACATTTCCAGCCTCTGTAGTCCTCAGGCTGATCATCAAACTTTGTGAGACCAGTCTTAGTAAGTTCCCAGTGAACCATATATTTTGCAAAGTCTGAAATGTCTATTTTGTCTGACTTTGGGCAAGGAAATGCTCACTGAGTAGTGTTGCTTATATTATTTGTGATGTTCTGGGTTGGAGACATGGGGAGATATGGTGCTGTATAGGCATTCAGTCCAAGAGATAGTTTAATGTCCATAGGTTTTTTAGTATGGGGTAATGTAGCTATCTGGCTGATGGGAATCTGGCAACTTACAGATGCATCAGTTTGCAACCAGGATATTTGTATATTGAGCTACTTGAGGTTCTGGGTCCTGTTGTCTTGTGTGACACTAGGTCGAGATGACAAAGTGGTAGCACCTTGGATGTGATGTGCTGTGTAGGAGTCTGAAGCCCTTTGTCCTGGAAAGGTATCTGTAGTGTTGGAATCATTTGTAGCAATCAGAGGCTTGCTGTTTTGAATTAGTACATAGTCTCTTGTGCACTTAAGCGGATCCTCTGTAACCAATTCACTTAAACTGATGCTGACTCTTTTACTGCCACTGGCAGCCTTTTTCTAAAACCTTTAGCCATATAATTAATGTGTCATGCTCACATTGTTTCTCTAGAGCTCCCATTTCCACTTTCTAATGTGCCATTTTGGCTTTCATATCTGCCTTCTCACATACTTCTTTAGCCTCCCTTTCTGCCACTTTGGCTTCTATTTCTGCCTTCTCTCGTGATGTTTTGGCCTCCATTTCTGCCAGTGTGTCTTCCATTTGTGCATTCTCGCGTGCTGTTTTGGCCTCCATTTCTTCGTTATGTTGGGAAAAGGCTGCATGTATTTTGGAAGCCTCTCCACGGGCATTGATAAGTTTTTGGCTGAGCATGGAGTATTTCAAACAACGTGAATGTCTGGTGGACTCGGAAATATGTGACAATGTTTTCTGTAATTGTGTGATTCTTGTCGCTGTCTTAGACTTAATGTCACATACTAAAATTTATCTTTCCAAATTAAGATGAGTGAAGCTTTGAAGTTCTTCAAGAGAGTCCTGAGTATTAAAGGGGTTTTGCCACGATCTCATTTCATACCTGTAAACAATGGATCACTAAAGGAGCAGCTAAAACAAAAACGGTGCAGAATCTTTAATAATGATGAATGGTGAAAATGTTTGTTATTTCATATGCAAGCTTCCCACATCAATTTTACTTTGTGGCAAAACCCCTTTAAGTTTCTTCAGAACGTTTACAGATTCCTGGCTTTTTGCTCGTATACTGCACAGAACAATCCTAGCGCTCCCTCTAGTGGTAACACATGGCAAGCAGGCTGTTAGATGGTGGACATCTTTTCTGCCATAACTTTGAGACCTTGACAGAAAGTTCATGTTTCCTGCCTTTGAGACTCTCTTTAACCTTCTATGTAGGCTTAGTAAAATGGTCAGATCTCGGACACACAACTTCTTTCTCTGGTTGTAGATATTGTTCATCCTGTAGAGTCTGTGCAGCGTTCACTTCAGCCATGATATCACAGGTAGACTGGATCTGGGCGATACTGCAGTGAGGTTGTTAGAAGAATCTGTCCTGGTGTGGTGCTGCAGCTGCTGAAGTACACACTGATGATTACTCCTAATACTGTAGACAAGTGTGCTATTGTCTTGTATCTGCAGAAGCTGTATACGTGGCTCACTGGTGTATCTGGCAGTTTTTATCAATAATCTTTTCACTTTTCTGACTCAATAACTGGGTTGTAAGTGTGCGGCTCTCTGAGATTACTTTTCTTTGAACATGTTTTTATTGGTGAAAAGAAGAAAAAAAAAATAGGAGAATGCATACATACGAACAAAATTAATGTATATAAGGCACAAATAACTATACATGAGCTATGCAAACATCAAATGCTCTTCACAATACTTGTAAATGAAAGCAAACAAGAAAAGAACAGTAAGGAATAATTAGTCTGTCTAGGGGTGAACAGCAACAGCACCCCAGATCAGACCATAAAAGACAACAACATAGAGTGACACGTGAAAAAAGGGAGGGCAAAAGAAAAACTCCACAGGAGGACAATGCACATAACAGGGGTATGTAGCTCTGGTTAATTAGAGTCAATAATATTTAGAGGACATCCAAGTTGTCCAAAGTTTATGCTTTTTAAGACACATATAAGGTGGGTCACTGAGTCGCAACTCACAGGCACAATTATAATTAACACGCCTCTTAATTTCTACCACAGTAGGACTTTTAGGGTCTTTCCAAAGTTGCGCAATCGCAGTGCGAGTGGCCAAAAGAACATGAAAAACAACTGTACGGAATGGGGGAGGTATGTCAGATAATCCAATGTATGTCAGATAATCCAATTTTGAGATTACTTTTCTTAGTACATCTATATTGGACCAGTACTCACCCAAGAAACCTTGTCAGACAGTGTCAACTCAACTGAAGAGGCACGTAAGAAGAGTTCAGATGAGGTTTATTTCTAGCTGAAATTGTTGTACAAATTCTTGCACAGTGCTGCAGTAGGTGAAAAGATACTTCTTTTGCCAGACCTGATGAGTCAATGTACCCTAAAATGGCTGTTACAAACTGTCAAGAAGAAGGGGGCAGTTGATGACATCAGAGCCTGGCATCAGGAAATCAAGAGGGGCAAATAATATATAAGACAAACTAGAAAAAACACACAGCAATAACATGACCGTATATGAACCACAAATGTTGTGGGACATGACAGTCCCCCTGACCAAGGTGAGCAGTTTGGGTTTTTCTATTCCCATATATTTCTGGAACATTGTCATTGCTCAGAATTTGAAGTCTGCCAGGAAACATCCAGAGTTTTTCAGGGACAAGATGGCCAAGGATAATTTGTTTGGTAAGACTGAGGACCCTTTTGCTTCTCCTCCATTACCTAACTTTTGGGTTGTGCCCTTGTTGTTTATAAAAAGGAGGCTGGTAACATTCACTGTATCTCTTATCCAAAAGTATTACCAGTTAATGATGGTATTCAACCAGAAAGAGACTCTGTGTCTTATTTTTCTGTTGATCATGGTATTAGGTGGACTATTTTATATTATAATATTTGGCAATAAAGGTATTTGAGTGCTGTGGATTTCCCATCTACTGATCCAGAGGTTGTTATCCGTGTCGGAATGGGGTGCCTCTCACCCACCAGATGAGTTGATACTTGGGGCGCATTCTACGGCTATTGTACATGACTGCTCATACTTCATATGTCTCGATATTTACTTAGTTCTCTCTAAAAAACAGCCTCAGGCCTGCTATTCTCAGAGGCCAATTATGCCCTGCTCCAATTTGGGCCAGTCTAAGCCTACCTTTACCCACATATATTCACACAATAACAGAAGAACTTTGAGCAGTGACTGTGTAAGTATTGTGTTACTCCCAGCCAGGGCCGTTCCTAGGATAAATTGCACTCAAGGCGAGGTGAAGAAATCCCCCCCCTCCCCATAACATAATGCACCACGATGCGACACATTGCATCACCATCAACCAAAGCCAAAATATACAGAAAGCTTTACCACAATGTGCTACGTCTAAAACTACTAAATACGACTAAATAATAGTTATACAGTTACTAAATAACACCGCCACACCAACCAGAATCCCAGGCTAATAGTACCAATTTCCTACTAAGACCACATATCACCAGCACATAGTGACCGAATACCGCCACCATATAGAGACTGAATAATACACCATACCATTACTGAATACAAACCATTATACTAAAACCAATTTTACCTGCATACAGTGACAGACACCAGTTCTTCACAGGTCCTGCAGACATATAATTGATCACAGTAAAGTTACATCCATTGACTTACAGGAGACGTCTCTGAAGAGTTGTTCTCTTTCTCGTCTCCATCTCCATCTGTCGCAGACGCCATGACACCTTCTCCTGGCCACAACTCTTCACTGTAAAATTTACAAAACAAACATCTTAGACTCCTCACTTTATCATCACTTCTCTACCAATTCCTACCTCTGTACAAACTTCCCATCTATAGCACCTCATATGGTAGCCATGTAGTAGCCCCTGTAGCCAGACAGTAGCCCCTATAGCCAGGTAATACCCCTATAGTCAGGTAGTGCCCCTTATAGCCAGGAAGTGCCCCCTATAGCCAAGTAGTTGCCCTCTATAGTCAGGTAGTGCCCCCTATAGCCAGATAGTGCCCCTAAAAGCCAGGTAGATGCCCCTATAGCTAGATGATGCCCCTTATAGTCAGGTAGTACCCATTATAGCCAGGTAGTGCCCCCTAATAGTCAGGTAATGCCCCCAAATAGTTAGGTAGTGCCCCCTAATAGCCAGGTAGTGACCCCTAATAGGTAGTTCCCCCTAATAGCCAGGTAGTAACCCCCAATAGCCAGGTAGTGACCCCTAATAGCCAGGTAGTGCCCCCTATAGCCAAGTAGTTGCCGCCTATAGTCAGGTAGTGCCCTTTATAGCCAGGTGATGCCTCTATAGCCAGGTGATTCCCCTATAGCCAGGTGATTCCCATTATATCCAGGTAGTGCTGCCTAATAGCCAGGTAGTGCCCCCTAATAGTTAGGTAGTGACCCCTAATAGCCAGGTAGTGACCCCTAATAGGTAGTGCTCCCTAATAGCCAGGTAGTAACCCCTAATAGCCAGGTAGTGCCCCCTAATAGCCAGGTAGTGCCCCCTAATATCGAGGAAGTGACCCCTAATAGCCAGGTAGTAACCCCTAACAGCCAGGTAGTTACACCTAACAGCTAGTTACTGCCACCTACTAGGTAGTGTCCCCTAATAGCCAGGTAGTAACCCCTAATAGCCAGGTATTGACCCCTAATAGGTAGTGCCCCCTAATAGCCAGGTAGTGACCCCTAATAGACAGGTAGATGCCCCTATGGGCAGGTGATGCCTCTTATAGTCAGGTAGTGCCCATTATAGCCAGGTAGTGCCCCGTATTAGCCAGGT
Source organism: Phyllomedusa bahiana (assembly GCA_025379985.1). NCBI lineage: Eukaryota > Metazoa > Chordata > Amphibia > Anura > Hylidae > Phyllomedusa > Phyllomedusa bahiana. Next base: position 8,062 of record JAODAL010019019.1, read on the forward strand.
AGTGCCCCTTAATAGCCAGGTAGTACCCATATAGCCAGGTAATATGTCCCCCACAGTTAATGATAATAAAATAAATAAAAAGTACTCATCTCACAACGATCCCACGGTCCCCATGTTCAGGTCCGAGAGCTTTTGAGCAGTGTAAGCGGCGTGACATGATCACGCCACTTACGCTGTCACGCAGCTCCCAGGGATCTCCTTGGTGGCAGAGCTGCCGGCCGAAAAGATCCCAGCGTCGCAGGGGGCACGGTGAAAGCTGTGCGCCCCCGCGACGCTGATACATACAGGGGATCCGGCCAGCCTCCTCCCTGTACCAGCAGCTGCACAGCGAGTGTGCAGCTGCTGAGTGACTGCGCACCAGTGTTACAATGGCTGCGCAGAGTCCGAGGCCGATCCCCAGGCGGGTGAGTCAGGCGGCGTCCCCCTTGGATAAATGGACCCTCGACGCCCCGGGCGATCGCCCGCCTTGTCTGCCCCTAGGAACGGCCCTGCTCCCAGCAGCCAGCTGAAACACTGTCCCTATGGTCCAATCAGCAGCACCAATTCTTCCACCCTCAGCAGAACTTTTCTGTGTTTACAGCCCAAAGGCACACCTGATAGAATCCAGATCTCTAATTGCTGGGGAAGTTTCTCCACCAATCAGTGCAGAGCTGACTTGTAATGAAGTTGGAGGAGCATTACCCATCCTCCCACCTCTCTTTGATTGTAGACTGCCAAGTTCTTTCCACCCCACCCCACCAGTAAGACAACAGATTCAGTGCAACGGCAGGGAGAGGTGTTACATAAAAAAAACTCCCATGCTACTTGGCGTCACACGCTTTTCCTTCCCCTCACACATACACACATATAAAGAAACCATTGCCCAGTAGAGGCAGGGATGCTCTGCATCCAGAGGACACAGATACAGTTGAGATGCTGCTGTCAGGAGCCTGGGACAACTGCACTGTTTGCCCTATGGTTAAAGTAGCCCTAGTCGTGGAGTCAATAAAATACGAAGGGCTTATGGGCCTATTGCCTATTTGGTCATATAGAACTGACCTGGTACCTACAAGCATTATTGCTGGGTCCCAGGTTGCTATGGATTACAGCCGGGTCCCCATGACCATTTCTGCCGGCACCCAGGCCGCTTTGGATTTCAGCTGGGACCCTGGGTACTTAGCATTTCAGCCAGATTCCCATTAGAATTTCTGCCGTGACTCCCCCCCCCGGAGCTTAGCATTTTTGGCCAGGTCCTATCAGCATTGCTGCCAGAACCTTTAATGCTTAGCATTTTCAATCGAATCCTCACTTCTGCCTGAAACCTGGGGAACTTAGCATTTTGGCTGGGTCCCCAGTAGCTCTTCTGCATGGACTTAGGGCCCTTGGCAATTTTGGTCTGGTCCTGTGCCAGATTAAACCTAGTGAAGCCCTTAGAAAATCAAATTTTCTAGGCACCGCTCACAAATTATCTCCTATTAAGTTTGTAATTCTACCAAACAACAATATTAATAAATTAATTTTATAACACAAAACTAAACAAGAACAATAATTGTTATTAATCAAAAATTAAATATTAGCTATATCTGACATATGCGCCTCATTTTCAGGGGAGATACAGCCCCAATACAGAACTATGTAGATTTGTGAAGATCCAGCTGCTCTGTCAGGTATACATCAGGGCCATTTTAACTATAGGGCAAATGGTGAAACTTCACTGGGCCCCCTTCTGGCAGGTAACATGACCTAGAGCTGCTGTTGAGAATTCAAATGCAAATACTGTTCTCTGCTGGCCCTCCCCCTCCTTAAACCATGCAAGGGAAATTTGTCATGTTGCTTGCAGAAGAGATGTGTACTGAAAGTATATGGAAGCCACTCGGAGGCTCCACACTGACCCTCTTTGCCCAGTGTGGAACCATTCATCCAGTGTGGGCCTAGCCCCTTTTTTGTTATTATGGTACAGTTTACTTTTTTTTCCAACATTTGACAGAACTGTATGTTATGATGTTGAAAATGATATGGGGGGAGCAGGAGTTGTCACTTAATCCGGACAGTGAATTCCTTAGAAACAAAAGTCCCCACAAAAATCATGTAGCTTTGGGGTTTTTTCCTGTTCCACCCCACAAAGAAATTTTTCCATACCCCCAACTGGGAGCTCACATCCTGGCAGGACATAGGTGAGAAATACTGTCATCCTACAGTAGGGACCCTCTATACCAGACTAAATCCTGAAAATAACCTCACGCTCCATGTCCTCCAGGACATCACCTCTGCCAGTTCTTGTATAACTAATACTCCCAGCTAGGCGGGTAATGCTGAGACTTTTACTCTCACAAAAGCTGCAGACTGAATTTATATATCAAATTGCAAATAGCCCCTTAAAGGGGTTGTCTAACTACAAAGATTGCTTTCTATATTAAAGATCTTGCAAAAACAAGTCACTTTGCAATATGTGTCCATTAACAGTGTCCTACCTATTCCTAGATATCCCCTCTTGTATGGGTTGCACAAGCTCCTGAGGTTGCTATAGTTACAGACCTGCGTGATCTTTCCTGATAGGCTGCCAGCACTGGTCACTATAGCTACAGCTCGTCACTGCAGGTCAGTAGTAGTCAGTAAACTGCCCCTGAGTTTAAAAAGGAAACTGAGAAAACAGGACTAAAGTAAGATGAATCGATGTAGTGAGACAACCCCTTTAAGGAATACAAATTCTTCAGGGACGTGTATTGACCAGGAAAAGTCATCATGGCGGTCTGGACCAGATGGAGAACAAAAGGGAAAGTGAATGGTTCCAGTCAGAAAAGAGTAAGTAACTGGATGTAACTGCACTGTAATCACTTATATGTCTGCACAGTGCCTGTGTACACTGGTATCTACCACTATATGGTACTGGCATGGTGGTAATATTTGTGTCCTTTATCTTTTTTCAGTAATAGCATATTGGTATTATTCAGTCACTATCAAGTGGTGATATGTGTTCATGTACTGGCATTATTATTTGGTGCTTATTTAGTAGCATTATGGGTAATGTTGGTCTTAGTATAGTGGAATTTGCTTGAGGTATTTGCTTCTTGTATTATATGTTAAATGTATGACTATTATTGAGAGGTACTAGTAAATGTTTGTTCATTTAAAAGTTTGCTATAGGGCTCAGCCTTTAGCCTCTAGTTATGTCCATGTACCTTTGTCTACATGTTTAAATGCTAATCATTGTGGTGGCAATAATTCTTTAAGTTAAAACCTCATAAATGTCACTTTTTCAAGAAAATATGAAGTTTCTAGAGCATGTTGCGCCCAGAGATGGCATTCAACCTATGGATTCATTGTGTCATCAAAAATGACTTATTGTTTAACTCACATTTTTATGTTAAACATATTTTTTAAGAATTTTTGGTTATTTATTTATTTTTTTTTCCATATCACTTTCAGCATTTTTTTAATAATTCTTAAGTCCTGCAGTTCTCACTTTGGTCACTAAGCCTAATAATAGTCCGACACTTCCTATTCTGTTTAGAGATCTTTTCAGTGTCTGCTCATTATCAGTAAAAGCAGGGTCAAACTGAAAGGAGACACCATTGTGTACAGATAACACCGAATCCACCAGTCACAAGAGGAGATGTCACAGCTCCCCCTCTCTCCTCCCCTTCACAGTGAAAACTCTCCAATACAAGTCTATGGGACAGAATCTGTCTTAAGAATCCTATGTGCATGAAGCTGCTGTAAAGTATCTCTCTGACTGCTGTTAAAGCAGTGCAAGCAAGAATGTCTTCCCCACAATCATATATAGACGGCCGAATAGAGAAATCTACAATCAGGAAATAAAAATGACTCAGAGGAAAAGAATTTATCATTTGCTTTATTTAATAATTAACAAAAAAAAAAATTGCCGAAATATTCCCTTTAAGCTGTAAAGTATCGACCCAAACTCCAATCTGTCAGTGACCTGCTGGTCTTCTTTGTCAAGTTAGCTACTATAGATTATAGTTTAATTAGGAATTTGATAAGGAAGCCTATCCATTGCATCAGTTACTTCAAAGGCCAAGAGATGAGTTCTAAGATCAAGGAAGCAGAAGGGACAGTGGCAAGCATGTCCCCCCATATTTTTATACTTTACAAATGCATAACAAAACATCCTCACTGTCACTGTAAGCAAAGATCAGTGGTAACAACAAGGTAGTCCGCTGTTCCTGCAGGCACAAGAATGCAAACAAGCACATGGTTCAAAACGAAGAAAACATTTCCAGAGATTTTCAAGGGCATTTTGCATAACAGTACATGTAAAATAACAAACTAGGTCAAATTCTGTACATAAGGGGGGAAGGGGATGTCACTTTTAGCCCATACACAATAGCTAAAAGTTGAAATATGTTACATACACTATTTTGGTAATTATGGCCCCGTTTTCACTTTTTTACTGTTTCATAAACTGATGTAACTACAGCGTTGCTAAATCTCCACATAGTGATTCTATAATTCATTGTGGAAAAATAATCACTTTAATAATCCTTAAAGGGGTTGATTCATCTTACCTCAGTCCTGTTTTCTTGGCTTCATTTTGAATTCAGGGGCGTGTTTACTGGCTTCTATTAGGCTACAGTATAAGCCAGGTCTGTAGCTGTAGGAACCAGTGTTGACCGCCTATCATGAGAGATTGATTAGGTCTGTAGCTATAGCGACCTGAGGAGCTGATGCAGCCCATAAAAGAGGGGATATCTCAGAATAGGTAGGACACTGTTAGGGGCCGTTTACACGCACAGGACAAATACCGGTCAGTATTTTACCTGTTTTTGTGCCGTGCACACAGCCGCTGGGGGACAGCTTTTCTCTGAGGTTTGCGGGGAAAAGCCCTCCCCCTTCACATAGGCATGTTCATCTTACGTCCAAAAACTGGACGAAAGAATGAACATGTTCTATGTTTTTCGGACCGTTGGCGGTCTGAAAAACCGCAGGGTGGAAAATCTGTGCAGTAGGGCCTGCTGCGCGGATTTTCCAGTAAGGTCCATGTAAAAGTTTTTCAGACGGTTTGCAGCCAGTTTTCAAAACTGAGAACCAGCTAAAAAAAACGTGCCGTGGGGACATGGCCTTAATGGACATATATTGAAAAGTGACTTGTCTTTGCAAGATATCTAACATAAAAAGCAATCCTTGTAGTGAGACAACCCCTTGAACTTTTTGTTCAAATATTTGCTCTACTCTTGTAATATCTTATCAACCGCATGGCTATTGCATTTCAGAGCTCTGGTCATTCACACCTCGACCTTGTACATTGTGTGGTGATCAGCCTGATCATTTTGTCTGTGGTGACAGCCTTTGCAATGTGAACATTTCAACTGGTACCAAGTGCAATAGAAAAACACTAAGCCTTGGCCTAAAGCTCAAACATCATATTACACTAAGAGGAAAAACTTCGAAAACATACAGTTAACCTGGAAATACCAATTGCTTGTATAATACCCTATAAAGAAGTGTGCATCTCCACGTTTCTAGCATTAAGGGTTAGGACAAACACAATCTAAACACAATGAATGGCTGTCATCTTCTTTTGTGTGCTGAATCCTATTCTTTTCTGCGCTTACACGTTATTATTCATTGAGTCCCAGCAGGGAAAAGTTTAGCATTATCTTTTACCGGCTTTACAATGGATTGGAAGATCAGCTCTGTGTAACATCCAGCAGGGAGGCTGCTCTTTGACCCTGAAGATGAAGCTCCTACTGCGATAGACTCACTTACACTGCGGGCTTCCTCAAAGCCTAGAACAGGTCTATTTCATCTGCTGTGTGAAGCTGCTGATAGGACATAAAAACAGTGACATACACTATGTAGCACTCTGGTGCTGAGAGTCAAATACCATAATTACCATAATTGGCGGTATCACATCTCAGATATAGGCAGCATACTGTTTTTTCTCCTTTTCTTTCTATGTAGCACTGAAACTTGTAAAGTATCTTCAGCAAATTGAAGAATAATTTTATTTGTTTTCTTTTAATAAACTCATTATTTTAACATTTTTATTACATAAATTTAAAAAATATCATTTTATTTCAAATAGATTTGTAATGCAAAGAATAAATGTTATCAAGTTAAAGCGGTGAGACTCTACTCTAACATCATATACATTCTGAAACACAGAAGCAAATACACTTACACCTCTTTTAATAAAAGCAAAAGGTGCAGCAGAGAGTGTGCCAATCCTGTCTATTCACATATGACAAGGCAAATAAAAACATATGCAATTGACTTACACATGCCTTAGGGCTATAGTTCCCTTTACCAAAGGAATTAATGAAGTCTAATGCACTTCACATCAACTTGATTCTGATCAGGTATGGGATTCTATAAAGATGGGTTCACACGTTAAAGGACAACATCTGCTTGGTTTTGACTGCAGCAAAAACATCTGTCACAGCCGGTTTTTGGACTTTTTTGGCACAAAAACCGCCCAGTTTTTCAGCGTTTTTTGTTTTTTTAATGATTTTTGTCACTGATTTTGTCCAGGATTTTGTGCAGATTTTGTATAGTTCTTGGATGCATTTTTGGCCATTGACCATTTATTAAAAAATTGAACGTGTTGTGACACTTTTATTGTGTACACACATATATACAGTTGAAACCAGAAGTTTACATACACTATAAAAAGACAAATATACATGGTTTCTCACTATCTGACATGAAATCAGAAGAAAAACTTACCTGTTTTAGGTGAATTAGGAACCAAAATTACTTATATTTGCCAAATTCCAGAATGAGGCATCTTTATTACTCTCTGCAAAGTCAGAAGTTTCCATACATTTCATTAGTATTTGGTAGCATTGCCCTTAAACTGAATGACTTTGGTCAAACATTTTGGACATCCTTCCACAAGCTTCTCAATAGTTGGTAGGAGTTTTGGCCCATTCCTCCTGACAAAACTGGTATAATTGAGCTATGTTTGTAGGTCGCCCTGCTCGCACCTGCCTTTTCAGCTTTGCCCATAAAATAGGATTGAGATCAGGGCTTTGTAATGGCCACTCCAAAATATTGACTTGGTTATCCTTACGCCACTTTGTAACCAGTTTGGCAGTATGCTTCTGGTCATTGTCCATTTGGAAGACCCATTTCCAACCAAGCTTTAACTTCCTAGCTGATGTCTTGAGATGTTGCTTCGGTATTACTATGTAATGTTCTTTCCTCATACTGCCATCTATTTTGTGAAGAGCACCAGTCCCCCCTGTGTTTCACAGTTGGGATGGTGTTTGTAAGCTTCCAAACTTCTTCCTTTTTCCTCCAAATGTAACAATGGTCAACATGGTTCAATTTAAGTTTCGTCAGACCACAGGACATGTCCCCAAAAATGTTTGTTCTTGTTTGCATTTGCAATCATTAATCTGGCTTTTATATGTTTCTTTTGGAGTAATGGCTTCTTCCTGGCAGAGCCGCCTTTCAGTCCATGTTAATACAGTACTCGTTTTACTATGGATAATGACACAATCTTACCAGCTTCCACCAGCAGCTTCATAAGTTCTTTTTCTTTTGTTCTTTGGTTGATATGCACATAAAATACATACATAAAATGGGACAATACTTACTCAAAAAACACTTCCAATTCTTTGGGGCATGTTCACAGCTCAATGGCTTGACTAAACTGACCCCAGAAGCTGGCAACTCTGGCCTTTATGCTAACTGGGAAAAAATTAGCAGGTGCGGCTAATTGCTTGAGCAATAGCTCACATACCCCTACTGCTAGGGGAACAATTAGATAAAAACTGCACACCAACTTGACACCTGTTCACACTAGCATGCAGAAAAGCCGCAGTATAATGCATGGGGAGATTGCACAAATGCAAAAATACCAATATAACAACCACTCACACACTCTCACTTCATGAGGGAGGTGATTGCTGGTACTACAATTGCATATAATAAAGCAATACAGAAGGGTGCCATAAGTACAGATACGTGTGGTACACCATGCTGGCTCACAAGACATGAGGAGTCGTGATGAGGCTTGTGAGCTTGTGTATTGGGGCCCCCATACCAACTAATACCTCATATTTAACATATTTCTAGTGTGCAGTTTTTCATCTAATTGATCTCCTAGCAGTGGGTGTATGTGAACTTTTGCTCAAGCAATTAGCTGCACCTGCTAACTTTTTCCCAGTTAGCATAAAGGCCAGAGTTGCCAGCTTCTGGGGTCAGTTTAGTCCAGCCATTGAGCTGTAAACATGCCCCAAAGAATTGGAGTGTTTGTTGATATGTACATGTCAGACCAAAGCACGTTCATCTCTAAGGCACAAAATCCGCCTCCGTCCTGAGCGGTATGATGGCTGGACATTCCCATCTTGTTTGTATTACATGTAATTGTTTGTACAGATGAACGAGGCACCTTCAGGTATCTGCAAATTGCACACAAGAATGAACCAGACTTCTGCAATTCCACAATTCTCTTCCTGATGTATTGGCTGATTTCTTCAGACTTTCCCATGATGTTACACAGAGAAGCAGTGTGTTTCTGGTGTGCTTTAAAATACATCCACAAGGTGTGTATCTAATTAACTCAGATGTTTCCAATAAACTTATCAAAAGCTTCCAAAGACATGACATCATCATATGAGCTATCTCAAATTGTTTAAAGGCAGAGTAATCCTAGTGTATGTAAACTTTTGCCTTTGCAAAAAGTAATAAAAATGTCTTAAAAATGTCTTAAAAATTATTTCTCTCATCTAGCATTTACAAATATATGGTAATTAGTAATCCTAATTTAAAGATGTGTCTTTTTATGTAGTGTATGTAAACTTCTGGTTTCAACTGTGTGTGTATACAGTATATGAGTTTTTTAATTAATTTTTTTTATGGATTGTGTGGGACCTATAGTGCATCATTCTCCGCTTTTTCGTCTAAAAAGACTGCACAAAAAACGCACAAATACCTGGACAAAAAACGTTCACTAACTTTCTGCATGGTTCCCATTGACTTCAGTGCTAACTTTCTGTGCAGATATCGAGCAGAAGAGTGAACAGGTTCAGAATTCTGGCAGCCTGAAAAACCGTCCGGCAGAAAATCTGTTCAGTGTGGACTGCTGAACGGATTTTCTATTAAAGTCTAGGGGGATGGTTGTTTGTCAGTTTTCAGGTGCAAACCATTGAAAAAACATCTAAAAAAACCATGTTCTGTAGACAGGCTCTAAAACACCCAAATCCTGGATAATCTAAATAAATGAACACTTATAAATAGAAAAAGCCTGCTACAATTCAATCATGATGTACATTAAAATATAAATACAACCACATTGGATTTACCTAGTCCTTGCTTAGCTATATTGCCCACCTGTTCTATGCCATATCATCATTTTGCATAGATAGCTTGTCCCTCAACAGTGACTGTAACAGAAATGCATCCAATAATGGCTGAGATCTTGTCTTGTATAATAAAAGGTGAGGCCAGAAGCATCTCAACTGGTGGGCCCCTAGAGTGAACTCTAAACTGGCCCTAGGAAGCCTAGTCCGACACTGAGTGCAGGACACTGTGGTGTGAGTATAAATAAGATAGCTCCAACCCAAACTCCATATAATACCGCCTCTGTACAACCCTGCAATGTGGGTGCTGACTGTAAGTGTAGCAGGAAACTCTACGCCACACAGGTGAGTGGGTGGCATGCCATCATTCCCCCTAAACCTTACCCCCAGGTAGTGAGTGCATATCACAGCTCCCTTCTATTGGCCCACCTATATACTGTAAACATACTGTCTTGGCACGTCAGGAGGACATCCAGCCACATAAAAATAGTTTTATGTGTCTGACAATTGAATTCAATGCGGTCATTCAAGGACCTTTTTGAGACCCGTTTGTGCTCAGCTTGCTTTATTTGTTTTGACTATGCAAAATTGATGTAGTTTATACTATCTCATATGTGACTGAAATGTATATGGTCAGTGTGTGGCTAACTCATCACCCGCTGATAGAATCTGAATTATCGCATTATTATCATATTGTTATGCTATAAAAGACACTAAGACAATAATAGCTCCAACTGCCTTAAATTGGGTGGTTAAAAAAACCTTAGCATGTATAATAGATATATAATACTTTTTACTGGTGAAAATCTGGCTCACTGAGAATTTGAATTGAAAATTATCTTTACAAATACCAGAATGCATTTCTTATCATTGCATGTAAAGGAAAATGCTCCAGTGCAGTGTCGGACTGGGGTGTCTGGGGCCCACAGGGGAGTTGATCTTGGGGGCACACCATACGGTACATGAAAATATTACCGGCCTCTCGTATATAAATGCGCCCATTTTACCACATAATACAGTGTGCAAAAAAGAACTGTATGGTGTAGTACCCAATACCAAGTGAGTTATATCTGTCTTACATATCTGTTTGTATCACACATTTGTCACAGTCTAACATATTATAGACACAGGGCTAAGTAGCTCCATCCATATCCCCCCACCGGCCCATATACAATATCCCCTCCATGTTTCCCTTGGTCACGCACCTCACCCCCTTCTAAAATAAACACCAGCAAGAAAGAGAAGTGTAACTCCTATCACAGGGTCAGTTTTCCCCTCACTTTTACAAAAGGCCCAAGTGTACGCGCAACTATACTCCACTGCAAACCCTACAATGCCGCCTATGGAGACCACAAGTGTACAGACACCGGCTCGGTATAATCTACAACACTGCATATAAAGACCACATAAGGTCAGACACCGCTCGGTATAACCACAACACTGCCATATAGAGCCCAAATAGAGGTCAGACACCACTCAGGTATAACTACAACCGCATAAGACCACATGAGGTCAGACACCGGCTCAGGTACAACCTACAAAAATGCCATATAGAGACCACATAGAGGTCAGACACCCCTCAGGTATAACTTACAACCCACCAAAATAGAGACCACATAGAGGTCAGACACCAGCTCAGGTCAGATCAAATTACAGTGAATACAGCACTGATCCAGTATAGAAGTAAAATAACCAATGAAATCAGGACTCACCCAGAGACGTCATATCTAAATGAGTCGTTCTCTTCTCTTCTTAGTCGTTCTTTTCCCTTTTCTTCTGCATCCGTTCCACACCGCCATGAAGACTTGTCCCGACCACCACTCATCCCTGCAGAAATTACACACAAATATTTTAGAATCCTCAATTTTCCAGCATTCTTTACTTATTCCCACCTCTGTACAAATTTCCCCAGGGGGGGAAACAGCGGGTACAAGCCAAAACTTAGAGGCCTAGTATCCTAAGGGGTTGAAGGGGTTAAAGAGGACTAACCCCCTGGAGATAATGCTACAACTATGGGCTGCTCCCTAAAAAATTTTATATTACCAGGTAGGTAGGCAAGACTCTAGGTAGGTAAGCAAATGGGCAAGGCCCCAGGTAGCTAGAAAGGCCCTATTTAAATAGGTAGACCCCCGCTTGATAAGTTAGTAGGCCGGCCCCAGCAGGTTAGTGGGTAAGCCCAAGTAAGGTAGATAAGTAAGCTACGGGTGGGTAGGTAAATAGACCCCGAAGATAAGTAGGCCCCAGTAGGTTGGCTGTAGGTAGGTGTTGGTGAGTCTCAGTTATGTAGGCTGGAGGTAGTCAGGGCCCCCCTTTAGACAGTATGCAGATAGTCAGGGTCCCCTTTAGATAGTTGTCGGTAGCCAGGGCACCCTTTAGTTAGTAGGCAGGTAGCCAGGGCCCCCTTTAGTTAGTAGGCAGGGAGCCAGGGCCCCCTTGAGAACGGAGGCAGGTAGCCAGGGCCCCCTTTAGTAAGTAGGGAGGTAGCCAGGGCCCCCTTTAGATAGTAGGCAGGTAGTCAGGGTCCCTTTAGCTAGTAGGGCAGGTAGTCAGGGTCCCCTTTTAGTAGTGGCAGGTAGTCAGGGTCCCCTTTAGATAGTCGGCAGGTAGTCAGGGTCCCCTTTATATAGTAGGCAGGTAGTCAGGGTTCCCTTTCGATAGTAGGCAGGTAGTCATGATCCCCTTTAGATAGTAGGCAGGTAGTCATGGTCCCCTTTAGATAGTAGACAGGTAGCCATGGTCCCCTTTAGATAGTAGGCAGGTAGCCAGGGCCCCCTTTAGATAGTAGGCGGATAGCCAGGGCCCCCTTTAGATAGTAGGCAGGTAGTCAGGGTCCCCTTTAGTTAGAGCCCCCTTTAGTTATTAAGCAGGTAGTCAGGGTCCTCTTTAGTTAGAGCCCCCTTTAGTTATTAGGCAGATAGTCAGGGTCCCCTTTAGTTAGAGCCCCCTTTACTTATTAAGCAGGTAGTCAGGGTCCCCTTTAGTTAGAGCCCCCTTTAGTTATTAGGCAGGTAGTCAGGGCCCTCTTTAGTTATTAGTTATCAGAGACAGGATGCGGCGGCCGGGCGGGCCAGTCGGAGCCTGCAGTGCTCGTTGATTAAGAAGCCAGAAATGGTAATAATCAATTCCTGTCTTCTCAGTGGAGAGCTCAGCTATCGCTGACCACCAGGTCTCCACCAACGCAGCTGTACAATTAGTTTCAGAAGCTGTCCCCAGACTGAAGACCCCCCACAAAACCCCCGGGAGAATCCACAACCCATCGACAACCCCCGTGAGAGTCACAGCCCCTCCACAACCCTGTAGATCATAGACCTCCGCAACCCCTGTGAGAATCACAGACCCATCGACAACCCCTGTGAGAGTCACAGACCCATCCATAACCCCTGTGAGAGTCATAGACCCAACTGCTACCCCTGCGAGAGTCCCAGACCCATCCACAACCCCAGTGAGAGTCACAGACCCATCCTCAACCCCTGTGAGAGTCACAGACCCATCCACAACCCCTGTGAGAGTCACAGACCCATCCACAACCACAGTGAGAGTCACAGACCCATCCATCAGCCCTATGAGTGTTACAGAGCCATCCACAACCCCTGTGAGGGTACAGAGTCTGAAACGTTCATAGGGCTAATGGATGGGTCTGTACGCTCACAGGGGTTGTGGAGGGGGCTGTGACGCTCACAGGGTTGTGGAGGGTTGTGACCTCAAGGGGTTGTGGATGGGTCTGTGACTCTCACAGGGGTTGTGGATGGGTCCCGTGACTCTCACAGGGGTTGGGATCGGTCTGTGACCTCACAGGGGTTTTGGAAGGGTCTGTGACTCTCACAGTGGTTGTGGATGGGTCTGTGACTCTCACAGGGATTGTGGATGGGTCTGTACACTTACAGGGGTTGTGGATGGGTCTGTGACTCTCACAGGGGTTGTGGTTGGGTCTGTGACTTTCACAGGGGTTGTGGATGGGTCTGTGACTCTCACAGGGGTTATGGATGGGTCTGTAAACTAACCGGGGGTGTGGATGGGTCTGTACACTCACAGGGGTTGTGGATGGGTCTGTGACTCTCACAGGGGTTGCTGATCGGTCTGTGACTATCACAGGTGTGTTGGATGGGTCTGTGACTCTCACAGGGGTTGGGGAGGGGTCGGTGCCTCTCACTGGGGTGGTGGATGGGTCTGTACACTCACAGGGGTTGTGGATGGGTCTGTGACTCTCACAGGGGTTGTGGTTGGGTCCCGTGACTTCACAGGGGTTGGGATGGGTCTGTGACTCTTTACAGGTGGTTTGGTGGGTCTGTATGGCTCCACAGGGTTGTGGATGGGTCTGTGACCCCCCAAGGTTTTGGGGTGGGTCTGTGACTCTCACAGGGGTAGGAGATGGGTCTATGAAATCTCACAGGGGTTTGGATTGGGTCTTATACCTTAAGGGGTTGTGGTTGGGTCTGTGTCTCTCACAGGGTTTGCGGATGGGTCTTTGACTCTCACAGGGGGTTGCGGATGGGTCTGTGACTCTCACTGGGGTTGCGGATGGTTCTGTGACTCTCACAGGGGTTGCGGATGGTCTGTGACTCTCACAGGGGTTGTGGATGGTCTGTGACTCTCACAGGGGTTGGATGGGTCTGTGATCCACAGGGGTTTGCGGGTGGGTCTGTGACCTTTACAGGGGTTGCGGATGGGTTGTGACTCTCACAGGGGTTTGTGGATGGGTCTGTTGACTCTCACAGGTTGTGGATGGGTCTGTGACTCTCGCAGGGGTTGCGGATTGTGTGTGACTCTCACAGGGTTATGGATTGGTTTTATTGCTTATAAGGGGTTGTGGATTGTCTGTGACTCTCACAGGGGGTTGTGGATGGTCTGTGACTCTCACAGGGGTTGTGGATGGTCTGTGACTCTCACAGGGGTTGTGGATGGGTCTGTTACCTCACAGGGGTTGTGGCTTGGTCTGTTACTCTCACAGGGGTTTCGGATGGGGCTGTGACTCTCATAGGGGTTGCGGATGGGTCTGTGACTCTCACAGTGGTTGCGGATGGGTCTGTAACTCTCACAGGGGTTGTGGATGGGTCTGTGACTCTCACAGGGGTTGTGGATGGGTCTGTACACTCAGGGGTTGTGGATGGGTCTGTGACTCTCACAGGGGTTGTGGATGGGGCTGTGACTCTCACAGGGGTTGTGGATGGGGCTGTTGGGAAATTTACAGGGGTTGTGGATGGGTCTGTACGCACACAGGGGTTGTGGATGGGTCTGTGACTCTCACAGGGTTTTGGATGGGTCTGTGATTTTTCACAGGGGGTTGGGATGGGTCTGAGACACTCGCAGGGGTTGTGGATGGGTCTGTATGCTCACAAGGGGTTGCGGATGGTCTGTGGGCTCTCACAGGGGTTGCGGATGGGTCTGTGACTCTCACAGGGTTGCGGATGGGTTTTGTGATTCTCACAGGGGTTATGGATGGGTCGTACGCTTATTTGGGTTGTGGATGGGTCTGGGGACTCTCACAGGGGTTGCGGATTGGGTCTGTGACTCTCACAGGGGTTGCGGATGGGTCTGTGACTCTCTCAGGGGTTGCAGATGGGTCTGTGACTCTCACAAGGGTTGTGGATGGGTCTGTACCCTCATAGGGGTTGCGGATGGGTCTGTGACTCTCACAGGGGTTGCGGATGGGTCTGTGACTCTCACAGGGGTTGCGGATAGATCTGTGACTCTCACAGGGGTTTTTCGGATGGGGTTGTGACTCTCACAGGGGTTGTGGATGGGTCTGTGACTCTCACAGGGGTTGTGGATGCGTCTGTGACTCTCACAGGGGTTGTGGATGCGTCTGTACACTCAAAAGGGTGGGATGGGTCTGTGACTCCACAGGGGTTGTGGATGGGTCTGTACGCTCACAGGGGTTTGGGGTGGGTTGTGAACTCTCACAGGGTTGCGGATGGGTCTGTGACTCTCACAGGGGTTGTGGATGGGTCTGTGACTCTCACAGGGGTTGTGGAGGGGTCTGTACGCTCATAGGGATTGTGGATCGGTCTGTGACTCTCACAGGGGTTGTGGATGGGGCTGTGAATCTCACAGGGTTGTGGATGGGTCTGTACGCACACCCGGGGGTTGTGGATGGGGTCCCGTGACTCTCACAGGGTTGTGGGATGGGTCTGTGACTCTCACAGGGGTTGTCGATGGGTCTGTGACTCTCACACGGGGTTGTGGATGGGTCTGTATGCTCACAGGGGTTGCGGATGGGTCTGTGACTCTCACAGGGGTTTTGGATGGGTCTGTGACTCTCACAGGGGTTGCGGATAGGTCTGTGACTCTCACAGGGGTTGCGGATGGGTCTGTGACTCTCACAGGGGTTGCGGATGGGTCTGTGACTCTCACAGGGGTTGCGGATGGGTCTGTGACTCTCACAGGGGTTGCGGAGGGGTCTGTGACACTCACAGGGGTTTTCGGATGGGTCTGTGACTCTCACAGGGGTTGCGGATGGGTCTGTGACTCTCACAGGGGTTGCGGATGGGTCTGTGACTCTCACAGGGGTTACGGATGGGTCTGTGACTCTCACTGGGGTTGTGGATGGGTCTGTATGCTCACAGGGGTTGTGGATGGGTCTGTGACTCTCACAGGGGTTGCGGATGGGTCTTTATGCTAACAGGGGCTGTGGAGGGGTCTGTACACACAGCATACAGACCCATCCATAACCCCTGTGAGAATTACAGACCCATCCACAAGTCTTGTGAGTGCAGAGTCTGAAACGCTCACAGGGCTTGTGTAATACAACTCAGCCAGCCCAAGGCCCTTAGCTGTATCAGTAACTTTAAATGTAGTGTGGGCCCAGGGAGGGAAAGGAGGGGCCCACCGCTGCTGGTTATAACTTTCTGCTGCCCCCTTTTATATTTGGTGCTGCCTGCTGCCACCAGCCACGTTTCTCCCCTTAAACTTTATGTGGGAGAAACGGTGCACACACATGGAGGAAGGCTCTGCTGCCTGTCCCCTACCTGGAGACGCTGCCTTCTTCCGCTCTCTCCCTGCTAGTACTGTCTGCGCGACAACAGCCGCGCACACAGGGAGGAGGAGGAGGAAGCACGTCCTGCGGCCTGCCGAGAATGTAAGGAGGAGGGGGGAGGAGAACGCTGCATCCTTGCATAGAGAAGGCAAGTGGCAAGATGAACGGACATCTAGCCACTTTCCTTCTCAAGTTGAAAAAGTGAATGTCACACAAACGAGCTCGGGGCCCCCCGGGGGATTCGCCGATTCCCCGGTGGGCCAGTCCAAGCCTGCTCCAGTGCTATATGGTTTGATTTTGGGTCTCTGTTCCTCCTAAAAGCTCTCATGCCGCTCTATTCAACATATATGGGACTGATAAAGATCTTTACATAAAATTGTTATAAATTTGCAGCTACATTTTAAATTCTCAGACTGATTTTGGTACAACAAATCTTAGTAAATACATTTTACAATGTAATTTTTTTTTATTTAGGCCTTATTATTAAAATCTCTTTATTTTTTCGGACGGCTTTCAGCTTCTAAGGCTAGGTTCACATGGCTTAAATTGGGGCGCATTTAGCTGCGCATTGAGAGCGTACTGCGCTCTAATATTGGCGAAATGCGCCAATTTCATTACGGTGTTCCACAGTTCACATAGAGAACTATGGATTACGCCTTCTCTCCCTGGGCGTACAATACGACGCGCGGGGAGAGAAGTGACATGTCCTTTATTCCCGACAATTACGCGCCACGAGTAATGACAGTCTATGGGGCAGGCGGGCTGCCAGCCCCCCCACATCGTGAAGTATGTGCCGTGCTCCCTAACACCCGACATATTGCGGGGCGTATTGTACGCCCTGCAATTAGCCGTGTGAACTTAGCCTAAGTTTAATAGCAATTTTACTAATTATCAACAAAATGTCCATTTTTTTGGTAACTAATTCAGTTCTAAAACAACTTTGAGGGTCTGTTAGTAGTAAAACTAAAGTAAATAGTATAAAAAAGCCCATTTCAAAAACTGCAGCCCTCTAAATATAAAAAAAATAGCAAGAAGGTTTAACTCTTGTCATTTTTTAAGTCTTGTTGAGAAACCCAATTTTTAGTGTCCAGGTTTTTTAGTTTTTAAAAATTTTCTACATGTGCCAATATGTGCAACTTAACAAAAAAAAATACACAGGCATTAGCAGGCTCGGACTGGCCCATAGGGGAATAGGGGAAACCCCCGGAGGGCCCCTGAGCATGGTAGACCTGGAGTAGTTTTTCAACTGCATATACATTCTCAGAAGAGGCAAAAATGCATAGAAAGAGGCAAAAAGGAAGAAGCAGATAATAGGACGCATCTACAATCATTTACAGTAGCTGTAGGGTGGGCCCCTCAAATAAACTCCCGCGGTGGGCCCCAAAACAGTTCGTGGTGGGCCCCTAGAAACAACTCCACCTGTGGGCCCTAAGCACCTCAGTCCGACACTGGGCATTAGAAACAAAAAAGCATTTTGGGCTCTTTTTTAAGATGCTTTTCAAGCACTACTTCAGGTTTGCAAAGGAACTGGGGCACCAAAACATAAAGACCCCACCCCCTTCTCCCTCAAATAATAAAAGAGAGGAGGTGTCATTTGACTTTTGGAGCACAAGTTTTACTGAAATTGGTTCTGGGCACCATGTTATATTTGCAGAACACTTTTAAGTCACCAGTACAGTGGTAGCACCAATAAGTGATCCTATTTTTGAAACTACATACCTCAAAGAATTCAAATAGAGATGTAACATAGTAAGGATTTTGATCCAAAGAAGTTGTCAAGAATTTATTTGGATTGGGTTATGAAAATGAAAAATGTTTACATAAATGTTTTTCCCAAATATAATTACATGCCCTATGTGGTTATAAACTGCTGTCTGGGCACAGGACAAGGCTCAGAAGAGAAGTAGTTCCATTTGTCTTTTGGAGAGCAGATTTTGCTGGAATTATTTTTGAGCACCACGTTCAGAAGTGACCCAATTATGGAAACTACACTCTTTTTTTATCCAACAGGTGTTTTCCATAAATAAGTGCATAATGAATGCTGTAGATTGATCCCTGCAATATTTCCATAGGCATGCCATTACAACATGTTATGCGACTGGAGACTCTCATCCCATAAATTTAAGCTTCTTTTGTAATGCATAAGGAACTTACGTATGCATTTGCGTGAATGTATGCTTGATCAAACTGAGCACTCACACTGTGTGCTTCCTCAAAACCTAGAGCAGGTCTATTTCATCTGCTCTGTAAGGTCTACTAAATGCGGCATTTTTCTGTTTTTGTCCTTTCATCCCCATATTTTGAAAACCATAACCAGTTGTATTAATAGAACCATTTTTGGGTTTTGTTTTTTTATGTTCATCTTGCAATATAATAGACATGCTTAGAAAATGTATGTTATGTAGTTTGCTTTACTACGTTCATTTATTTATTTATTTTTACAAAGCTATTTGCTTTTTGTGTTGCCATATTCTAAGAATCATAAGTATTTTATTTTTACATTGCTGGAGCTGTGTGGGGGCCTGTTTGTTTCAGGATGAGGTGGAGATTTTATTGCTACCAAATTGGGGTGTGTGTGGCATTTTAATACGTTTATTTTTACATAATTTGGGTAGACGGGTTGAGCATAACAAACATTACATGCACTAGGCTTTATAAATTATATGTTTACAAGCCATAACTTTTTTTTTTTGTTGATGTTCCTACCATTTTTTGTGTTTGTTTTTGCTTCCCGTGCAATATTAATGACAAGTTAACTTTTTCTGCAGGTTGATACAATTAAGTTAATGCCAAACAGTTTTAAATGTTTTACTTTTTTTTTTTTTTTTCAGGTGGAGAAGATGTGTGAGGACTACAGTGTTACAGAACATTGCAACCCTTAGTGGTCAAGTTCTTTAGGGAGACTCTAAATCCAAGTGAAATACAATAAAAAAGAGAAAAAAAAATATATATATATATATATTGCAAGAAGGCACATGGAACTGTTGTGGACGGGAGATACGAGTTACCAAAGACCCTGGCCTTGGTGAAGTGAAAACCAGTTATTGCTGGTGTCAGCAGTGATAGGCCACTGACACACGTTTGTATTTTTAGTATGCTTGCAATGCAACTAGTCTGGGTAGATTTTTCACTGAAGCAGTCAAAGAGTTGAGTGGGAACTCTGCTCCCCTGTTTTCAGGTCCAGGCCAGAATTTGCCAGGCCTATGTAAGCCTGGAGAGCCAGGGGAAGCTGAGTGTGGTTCCCAGTCTTAAGGCAAATTGCTGTGGGGAAGGAACTGACTATGTTTAGATTGGAACTACGGTGTCCCATACAGCAGCAAGATGGGTGAGAGCCCTGTGTGGGACACCGCCACTGTGTGGTATAGCCTGCCTCTGTCAAGGACTGTGTTTGGTTGTCGGATTGCCGGATGAAGCAAGCCTCCATTTTTTTTATTTATTTTTTTATTTAATGCTGTTAAACAGGTGCCAACATAAAACACCTTCTGTTTATTTTGCACTAAAATTGCTGTTGGTTGCAAAGATTGCCTTTGGGACTAATTGCCTACAATATATATGTATAAAAGAGAGAGCGAAGGCCAGAATTAGTTGATCCTTTGCTGATTGTGTAAGTTTTCCCACTGACAAAGACATGAATAGTCTTTAATTTTAAGAGTAGGTTAATTTTAACCCCTTAACGACCTTGGACGTATGCATACGTCCAAGTAGTTTGGGGTTAACGATCTGGGAGATTAACGCTTCATTATCGCAACCTGTCATGGTTGTGATAAAGAAGCCGCAGGCAGGAGGAGTGAGCTCCTCCAGCCTTCTCCCGACTGTCAGATGCCCTCGGAAAGTGAAAGTCACTTCCCGAGGTCATCTGTGATGTCACCATGCCCGCAATGCATTGTGGGCATGGTGACTGACAGTTGTCATGGCGACCAATACACAGCAGCGATGCTTGTGTACTGGTCTGTCTTCTAAAAGCAATCTGATGATTGCTGTTAGAAATCCCCTATGGGGAAAAGTAAAAAAAAGTGTAAAAAAGTTTTTTTTTTTTTTTTTTTTTAAAGTAAAGCACAAATACAAAAAAATAAAATAAAAACACGTGCTAAAGACTTAATACTTAGTGGCAAAACTCTTGTTAGTAAGTGCAGTTGTCAGACTTTTTTTCTAGTTGATGATGAGATTTGCTCACATTTCAGGAGGAATTTTGGTCCACTCCTCTTGCAGATCATCTCTAAATTATTAAGATTTTGAGGCTGTCGCTTGGCAACTAGGAGCTTCAACTCCCTCCATAAGATTTCTATGGGATTAAGGAGACTGGCTAAGCTACTCCATAACTTTAATGTGCTTATTTTTGAGCCATTCCTTTGTTCCCTTGGCTGTATGTTTTGGGTCACTGTCTTTCTGGAAGACCCAGCCATGACTCATTTTTAATGTCCTGGAAGCGGGAAGGAGGTTGTCACTCACCATTTTACGGTACGTGGCTCCATCCATTCTCCCATTGATGCTGTGAAGTAGTCATGTGCCCTTAACAGAGAAACACCGCCAAAACATAATGTTGCCACCTCCATTCTTGACAGTGGGGACAGTGTTCTTTGGGTCGAAGATAGCATTTCTCTTCTTCCAAACACGATGGCGAGTTAAGTTAATGCCAAAGAGCTTAATTTTTGTCTCATCTGACCACAGCACTTTCTCCAATCACTCACAGAATCATCCAGATGTTCATTGGCAAACTTGTGGGCACTGCAGGATTTTAAGCCTGTGTAATGTGTTACCAATGTTTTTCTTGGTGACTGTGGTCCCAGCTACCTTGAGATCATTAACAAGTTCCCCCTGTGTAATTTTAGGCTGATCTCATGATCAAGGATATCCCACAAGGTGAGATTTTGCATGGTGCCCGATTGACAGTCATTTTGTATTTCTTCCATTTTCTTATTATTGCACCAACAGTTGTCTCCTCCTCACCCAGCGTATTACTTATGGTTTTGTAGCCCATTCCAGTTTACCACAGGTCTATGACCTTGTCCCTGACATCCTTAGAAAGCTCTTTGGTCTTGCCAATATTGTAGAGGTTAGAGTCTGTCTGAGTCTGTGGACAGGAGTCTTTTATAAAGGTGACTATTTAAGACAGCTGTCATTAATGCAGGTAACGAGTTCATTAGGAGCATCTAACTGGTTTGTAGGAGCCAGAACTCTTAATGGTTGGTAGGGGATCAAATACTTCTTTTTCACTGCAAAATGCAGATAAATTTAGATAATTTATACAATGTGATTTTCAGGATTCTATTTTTCATATTCTATCTCTCAATGTTAAAATTAGTATGCCTTTAAACAATTTAGGACAGTACCTATGATGATGTCATGACTTTGGGAGCTTATACACAAGTAAAAACAAAATGGGAATGTCTAGCCGCCATACCACTCAGGAAGGAGACAGGTTTTGTGTTTCAGAGATTAACGTGCTCTGGTCTGACATGTGCATATCAACCCAAGAACAAAAGAAAAAGACCTTGTGAAGATGCCGGTGGAAGCTGGTAAGATTGTGTCATTATCCACAGTGAAACAGGTACTCTGTCAACATGGGCTGAAAGGCCACTCTGCCAGGAAGAAGCCATTATTCCAAAAGAAACATATAACAGCCAGATTAATGTTTGCAAATGCACACAGGAACAAAGACCTACATTTCTGGAGACATTTCATGTGGTCTAACGTAACTAAAATGTAACTGGCCATAATGACCATCGTTACGTTTTGAGCACAAAGGGAGAAGCTTGAAATATTAAGAACCATCCAACCTGTGAAACACAAGGGTGGCAGCATCATGTTGTGGGGTTGTTTTGCTGCAGAAGGGACTGGTGCACTTCACAAAATAGATGGCATCATGAGGAAAGATGATTATGTGGCAATACTGAAGCAACATCTCAAGACATCAGGAAGTTAAAGCTTAGGTGGAAATGGGTCTTCCAAATGGACAATGACCTGAAACATACTGCCAAACTGGTTACAAAGTGGCTTAAGTATAACCAAGTCAATATTTTGGAGTGGCCATCAAAAAAGCCCTAATCTCAATCCTATTGAAAATTTATGGGCAAAGCTGAAAGGGCAGCTGTGAGCAAGGCGACCTACACACATGGCTCAGTTACACCAGTTCTGACAGGAGGAATGAGCCAAAATTCTTATCAACTATTGTGACAAGCTTGTGGAAGGATATCCAAAATGTTTGAACAAAGTCATACAGTTTAAGGTCAATGCTACCAAATACTAATGATATGTATGTAAACCTTTGACTTTGAAGAAAACAATAAAATGCCTTAAATTCTCCCACTCTCTCATTATTCTGGCATTTGGCAAATATAAATAATTTTGGTCATCCTAATTGACCTAAAACGGGTAAGGTTTATTCTTATTTCGTGTCAGATTGTGAGAAAAACATGCACATGTGTATTTTTATATAGTGTATGTAAACTCCTGGTTTCATTATATTAATGCATGATAGTGGACTCATCTCCCTCAGTCAGTGGGTCAACCCAACGACTTGTCAGCCTCTCCCCTTCCGGGACCTCCAGACCGCTCACCCAGAACTACATATTCCTTTTTTAACCTACAAGCCCGTAGCTTCGTAGACACAACCCTCCGCCACATGACCAACACGAGTCAGTCTTCAAATTTTGTCAGGACAGTACTGAAACCACCTGGTACACAGGCGTACCTTTCTATGATCTACCGCTACCTGCTTGGCGAAATAGACTATGAACATACTGCCCTCCAGCTCCCGAACTGGCTGAGGCTAGACCCAACCCTAACGAAAGATGTTATACTATCAGCACTGGCAGACTCTTACAAATTCCTTCCCACGGCGAGGTATGTTGAGATGGCCCTAAAGATTGCCCATAATGCGTATTTGATGCCACAAAAGGGACATAGGATGGGCATATACGATTCTAGCGTGTGTTTCAAATGTGGCTCTCTTGAAGCCAACATTTACCATTGCCTCTGGGACTGCCCTATGATTCAATCTTTTTGGAGTACGGTTGCACACAATGTGTTTTTACCCCCTCGGCCGCATGGGCTATCTTTGTCTACCTGGACAAAGAGACCGTAGGCATCACGCGTCGGGAATTCAAACTTTTGCACGTCCTCTCGGCAGCGGCTAAGAAAACGATACTACAGGTTGGGAACCAGTCGGTGGGCCCCTCCGGGACACTTTTCCTGGACAAAGTCCTATTTCTCCTAAACATGGACTGGGGGGAAGCAACCTAACAGAAAGAAACAAAGGTGCGGAAATTTTTGGACCTTTGTGGTCCTATCATCAACACACTCCCACCCCTGGTCCGTGACCTAATTCGAACATGTTTTGAAACCACTGGATGGTACTTACGCCAGAGACTAGGTGGGCAGAAACCAAACCCGCCAGGTGACCCTGACCCAGGGGTGTCTCTTTAGGGCCCCCACCTACTGACCTTGTGACATCCCCTAGTGATACAGGCTAGAGCAGAGAC
The DNA here is from genome assembly GCA_025379985.1 of Phyllomedusa bahiana. Taxonomy (NCBI): domain Eukaryota; kingdom Metazoa; phylum Chordata; class Amphibia; order Anura; family Hylidae; genus Phyllomedusa; species Phyllomedusa bahiana. The sequence continues at coordinate 31,764 of JAODAL010019019.1, forward strand.
TACTCAACAAACCTGGGGACGATGTTCGATCAGGGGTATACAGTCCTTCCATTTTCTGGAGCCTTGAGGGCAGGGATTAGACGATGGAGCATTTAGTCATAACGACGCAGAGATGAGAACAAGTCGAGTCATATGTTTAACTGTTTATTTGTTATAACTCCTGAGACTTCTGTTGCCTCATTTATGTGTTGCACCACGTTCAGTGCTAAAAATTCAAAATTTAGAGTTTTCGACACAGGTGCCGACGAGCACAACCATTATTGCCAACATTCTGTAACCACCTTGTGATTTGCATCTGTGATATGTTGTATACTCTGTTTGCGGAAAACTCTTAATAAAGACATTTAAAAAAAAAAAGTTAAATGAACTAAATGAGACCATCTCTTAACTTTAGAATGCATATGTCAAATTGTTCAGTGTTTCAGTACTTTTTACACAACCTGCTTACCTCTAAGGCTATGTTCACACGGCTTAAAATTGGATGTATTTCAGTCCGTAATTACGCGCCGGAGTGCGCAAATTACGGCTGGAATACGTCCAAGTTATTACAGTAATCCACAGTTCTCATAGAGAACTATGGATTACGTCTCCTCTCCCTGCTCGGCGAATACGCCAAGGGGGGAGTTAAGTGACATGTGAATTACCAGCGGCATATACGCACCGCTGGTAATGAATGTCTATGGGCCTTCGAGGTGCCGGCCCCCCGCTCCTTCCCCCGCTCCCGCCCCGTCCACACGGTGTAATTGCGGGGCGTAATTACGCCCCGCAAATAAGCCGTGTGAACCCAGCCTAACAGGGAACTTAAAGGGGTTTTATCGTTACAAAGATCATGTCTCAGATTATGGGGACAGTAAAAATAAGCACTTTTGTAATTGGGTTGCATTACCTCTGTCACTTGGTTTAGCAGATATGAGCTTCTCTGTAAATCTGTGTTCTATTTCTGCTGTTGCTGGTCGGCCATGCCCCCTGGACGGTTCCCCTGCCCTAGACACGCCCCCTTCACTGTGATTGGCTGGCTGACATTTCATTCAGGCTGTTGGGATACGCCCCTAGACAGGAAACGCCCCGGTCACGCCCCCTGCGCTGTGATCGGCTGTCTGCACACTCTGTGTTTACTCCCCTCTGAGCTGTTAAAATCAATAGTGAAACCAAGGCTGCTGGCTGTATGTTCATCTCCCAGCTCTAGGGTGATGATCTGGGCAATAACTGGCTGTTTAAAGGACTTTTGCCAAGAGGTTGATTCACCTCCTCACAGGTCCAGTCCTTAAGCTGCTACTTTGAAAAGAGGGCGTTCTGTTCCTCAGATCTAATGCAAGCTCCGCCTCTTTATGACGTCATCATCTGTAGTGTATAACATAAGGATTCAACACTGTGTCTGTATAAGCTGCTTGTATGGTGCAGTGCTTAGGTGATCAGCTCTGCAAGAGGGAGGTTTAGGAGCTCAAGCCCCATCGGTAGTTTTTTTTTTTTTTTTTATAAATTTTACACATATGTCTACCGGCCTACCCGTGCTCTCCGCTCTGCTGATGATATCAGACTACATTCCTCAATCATCCGAACCTCCCATGCCCGCCTACAAGATTTCACACGTGCGGCACCAATTCTCTGGAATATGCTACCGCGGGCGATCAGGCACATTCACAACCCTCACAGTTTAAGAGGGCCCTGAAAATACATCTTCTCGGTCTGGCCCACCAATATCCCTAACTGCTATCACACACATCTGTCACTCCCTGCACTTGGGCACTCACAGGCACTTATCTGTATATAGATGTACTATCTGGGTGGCAGGTTCATCCATTTTTCATGTAAACCGCCCCCTATTTATGAAACATGGCTGGACCATTGTAAACTTGGCACTTCTTACCGTATGTTTCACCCATACACCCTAATAGATTGTAAGCTCTCACGAGCAGGGCCCTCACACCTTGTGTCTCATTTGTAAGTACTTTTAATGTGTAATGACTGTATGTTTACCCTTGAATTTGTAAAGTGCTGTGGAATATGTTGGCGCTATAGAAATAAAGATTATTATTATTATTATTATTATTATTATATGTGTAGACATCTATATTTTTATTCATATACACACACAAAGCTCCCCTATATAGTGTACCATCCTCACAGTAGTCACACCAAGCACTTCCAACATATGTAATACAATGCATATACTCTGGGGGATGAGACATGATATAGGGGAGCTATGTATGTGTATATATATCATTATAGAGATTGACATATATATTTTAGGTCTCTCTACATATGTGTAGAATTTAGGAGGGGGGGAATATACTCTGTGAGGGACTAGAACTCCAAACCCCTTTCTTGTAAAGGTAAAGCTCTACCACTGCACCACCAGCCCAAGTCAGTTAAGGGTTGAGCAGGGTCTTCTCTCAAAGCTGATTGCTTCTCACCCCCATTGTTTTCACTCACATGTCACTGACAGCAAGCATAGATCTTTACTTGAAGCTGACATTTGTCCTTGTAGTTGAGTAAAGATCTCTGCCTGTTGTCAGTACAATTTGGGTGAACACCACTAGAACATAAGTTAAAGCTGCTGGCTTTCAGTGTCATTTGTGTGTAAACTAAGAGATATAATAGGTGCTTGCTGCAGCTTGTGGAGCCTCAAGGCTGCAGACATAAGCAGGCAGGAGGCTACAGAGCTGTTATATCCAGACAACCTTCTGTATCCCCTGCTTCAAATAAAATGATGATGTCACAGTTCTTCAGTGAGGAGAGACACACCTCCTGGGAGGAGAGACACGCCTGCTAACAGGAGAGACACGCCCCTGGCTTTCAAACTCAATCTGAGAAAATTAGCTGAACAGCTCAAACGATAAAACTCCTTTAATGTCAAAATTCACAACAGGTGAATCTCTAACTTTTTGTGAGTAGTGTGTACATCTCACCATCCACTACAGCCTGGATAGGCCCCCACAAACCTTAACCTCAACCCAATTGAAAACCTGTGGTTAGAGTTGAAGAAACAGTTGTATTCATACCAGCATGCACCAACATTTGAAATATGTAGAAGAAACCTGGGATCAGATTTCTGTCAAGACCTGCTTGAATCTAATCCAGAACCCAGAAGGATTCAGGCATTGTTGAAAGTCAAACAGGATTTACAAAATACTTAAAAAATAATAAAAATAAAAAATTTTAGAAACAAAACAGTAACAATGCAGGTACAGGACAATAATCTGCATAACTAAGCAGATGCTAAATGGTTGCAAGTTAAATTTATGTATAAGATTGCCAAAATGATGGTCTATAAAATTATGGTAGTCTCACGTTGAAATCTGTAGTGGATGGTGAAATAAATAGCCTGAAAGTCAAAAGTTCATAATATTGTTACCTTTTTGCTTGTGAATGCATATGTATTAAAAGTTGAACACCCTCTCCCCCCTTTTGCCTTTTTGTGAATAAAAAAAAAAGTGTAACACAACTTGTATTGCAATGTCTGTGTTTATAAAAAAAAATATTATAAATTCTGCACGGTTAATGCAATAAAAAATACCCACTGACAAAATAACGTTCCATTAGTCAAGTTGCCTTCCCCCAAAAAAATAAAAAACGGAGCCCCACTAAGGTGCCTAGATGGAAAATAAAAAAATTAATCTCATAAAACGACACAGCAAAGCAAATTTTAAAATTAAAAAGGTTTTCATTAAAAAAAAAAACTGGTGAAACGTAATGAGAACTATATAGATTTGGTATCACTGGAATCTTACTAACCTACAGAATAAAGATAACGTTATTTTAACCACATACTGAACTCCATTAAAATAAAATGCCTCCAAACTGTGGCACATTTTTGTTTCTTCTTGCTCCTCTCCTCTTCACATTTCTTGGGGGGTTTCGAGGACATTATATGATACACTAAATGACACCATCAAAAAGGACACCTTGTTCTGCAAAATAACAATAAGGGCTTGTTCACACGGCTTATTCCCGACGGATTTGTGCGCCGTATTGAGCGCACAAATCCGCCGTGAATACGGGGCGGGACGGGGGCGGGGCCGGAGCGCGGCGGGGGCGCCGCTCCCGCCCCATAGACAATGCATTGTTTACGGCGCGTCCTCGCCGTAAATAATGTGCATGTCACTTTCTCCCCCCGCGGCGGATTTGCCGAGCGGGGAGGAGCGACGGAATCCACTGTTCTCTATGAGAGCAGTGGATTACCGTAATGACTCCGACGGATTGGGCGCCGTATGAAGCACAAATCCGGCGCGGAATACGGCGCCAATCCGTCGGCAAATAAGCTGTGTGAACGGGCCCGTAGATATAAAAAATAAACATGCTATTGCTCTTGGAAGGCAGAGAAGAAAAAACAAACACAACATAAACAATATCAAAACTGCTGCAATGAGAAGGGGTTAGCTTTCTTAGTAGAATTTTAATCAAGCTTACTGTATAGAAGAAACATTAGCACCTATTTTTTGTATTTTATTTCCTTACTTTTTCTGTGATTACTGTCTAGAAATTAAATTTGAATATACTCATATTAATTGGAGCACTATGCTACTATATTAAGTTTACAGTGGATACGTAGTAACAACCAGTCAGCTTTAAGAAGTTCAGTATAGGATTTATAATGTAAAGTTAGAAAATTCCTATTCACTAAAAGCAATATAAAATCCTAAAAAATGTGAAGCACAAAGATCAGATTTCTAAAACTGTCTTTGCTGCCCATAGTAACCAATCAGAGCTCAGCTTTAATTTCTGAAACTGCTCCGGTAAAATTAAAGCTGTGCTTTGATTGGTTCCTATACAGTACATTGAAACTGTCTAGGTCTAACGCAGTAGACCAAACACAGTAGGTCTCACAGTACACGCCTGGGAATACGCTGTGTTCTCATAATTACATGCCAAAGTACACCAAGTGTGTGAACATTCCTTTAGACTTAGATCGTTTTCATACATGTGGCCCTTTTTTTAGATAGTTTTAAAAAACATCCTCAAAAGAAATTAAAAAGTTGTAAAACATTCCGTTTAATATTTGCAGAAGACTGGACAATCCCTTTAAATGCAGTCATTGCATGTATGGCCAAAAGGATAAGCTAAAACTGAAGTAATAAAGACTTTACATGGACAGAATTACAAGAGTTTGTGTTTGGACAAGGTGTTACACGGTTCCATATTTAGGTTTTGGAGATTAAGTATCTCTTGATTACCCTCAGGGCCCCTGCCCCCAGTTTTAGGCCACCCACTACTTTTGGCCCGGGAGGCCTTTGACTGAGCCATTGTATTAAAAAGGGGATTATCCCCCTAAATAAGTTTAGCAGCAGAGGTTTTGGCGGGACACACGGGGATTCCCGGAAAGGAGAAGGGGTTAAGAAGGGCCCCCTGGGGGATAATCGATTTTGTAAGCAGATCTTCTAACACCAAAAGAAAACCCCATAAAAAATTTCTGAACAAAAAAAAATGTGAACTTTATTTTCTTTGGAAATCCACAAAAAAATAACTGGGGTGATTTTAAAGGATAAAAACCCAAAATACTTCATGGCAAAAAGAATATCTGTAATGTTTTGGGTGGATTCCCGCTGGACTACCGCAAGGGATGATATTTTAAACCCGGCCAGGGAGCAAGCCCTAAGTACCCCCCGGGTTTTCCCCCCAGGGGCCCCGCCGCAAAGGGGATGGACTTGCTGGGGCGTGAGGCACCGGGCCCGCTCCCCCCTACGGATTTAACCTGCGATGGGGGCCCCGGGGTAATGCGGGGTAAAGAGATTAATTTGGGGGCCCAGGCAGGAGGTCGGGCGGGGCAGGAGGGGTTTCTGGTCAAGCCCGGGCAAAGGTCAAAGAGGCGGAAAAAAAGCAAGGTCAGGCAACATAGGGGAAAAACGGACTGGTACACGGGTAATCAACGGGGATTAAAACACTCTCAAGAAAAGGGTACACACACCAAAAACGGGCAGAGGTGCCGGGGGCGTTTTCCTTATATAGGACCCAAGCGGCCCCCCCAACAAACAATTAACGGGGGGCGCTGGCCCTTTAAATCCAGACCAGCCATCGCGCCCGCATCCTAAGCAGGGGGTATCGCGCGGGGGGCCCGGGGACGGCAAGAGCACGTGCACAAAACCCTTTGACGGGTAAGTGAGCCGGCGCCGGGTACTGGGCAGTGGGGGGATGGCCGCGGGGACCCCGGGCACCTGCCCGGACCCCCTGCGGGCAGGGCGGGGGCCGCGGGGGGCCCCGGGCCACCCGCGCCCCCCCCTTGACAGTACCCCCTTTAAAAGGTCCCCCCTTTTTTTAAACGGAATTTAGAGAGAAGGTCAGGTGCCCTTTTGCCCCCGGGTTTTTTTTCCCCAAACGTCCTCCGGCCCAAACCCCCTTTCCAGCCCAATAAGAAAGAATTTGTTTCCCCCCTCATTTGTCTTCCCCGCCACACCTCCTTGCCGGGCAAAGATGTTATCACTTTGGGCCACAGGAGAAGGCGAGACAGATCCAGGGGAGAAGCGTTTCAGCACCACAGGTTTTGGGGTAAAGATAGCAAAGACTCCCCCGAAGCATAAACGCTTTTTTTAGGGATTTCCACTAGTGTTTTCCCCTTTTTTGCAGTAGTGTGCCGCGGCGGGGGCCCGGGGTTTTGGGTAAGGGTAAAATTATTTTTGGCCCGGGGGGCCCTGCCGGGTTGGCACCCAGGTTTGCTTTACGTTTTTTCCCAGAAATTTTTTTTGTGTGCAGAAACAACTTTAAAATTGGTGTACATTGTTTTTTAACCTATAGGGGAAGGAAGGGGTGCTTCCTTTTTTGGGTTTCTTCCCCCCCCACTCTCACGGCGGGTCAAAAAGAAGGGAAAGCTTGAAAAGGGTTGGGGATTTTTTTTTATTTTTCCCCTCTGAATAATGGGGGTTCGGTGACCCAGTGAGGGGCCTGTTTTGGCTCGATTGAAGGTAAAGATAGCATGGGACTGCCCCATTTTTAGATCACGTTGAAAGTCTGGGGAGCTTTAAAAATCTTTTTTATCAAAAAAATTTTGAACCGAGAGCCATCATAACTTATAAATGGCACCTTAAAACGAATGTATTTTGGGGGACAACCAAACTCTATCAAACCCGGGGTTAAAAAAGGAGCAGAGATCCCACGGGACCTGCGGGCCCGGGCTTTGGGGGCGAGCGGGGGCCTGTAGAAACCTCCCCCCGGGTTTGGGCCCAAATGCCTTGATGTCAGCACCCTTGGGGATCCACGGCAAAGGAAAAATGAGGGCGAATAGCCAGGGGGAGGGGGGGGGCGGGGATTTAGCCCAAACACCAAAAAAAAAGGGAAAAAGGGCCCCCGCGGAGTCAAATTAATTATAAGAGAATTTTCCCCCCAGGGGGGAGGTCAACCAGTTTTCCTGATGGGCGGGTACAAATTTCGTAGGTAGGTGCCTAAAAACTTGGTTTAAACCCCCTCAAACCCCCCCCCTTAAAATTTTTAGGGGGGTATGCAGATGGGGAGTCTAGCTGAATTTTGCAAAATGCCCCCATGGGCCCCCCCAAATCCGACACAAAAATGGACCCCCCTATCCAGACGATTGCAACGGGAAAACCCTGTAACCGAAAAAAAATGGTGGGAAAAAATCTGGGCCACTGTGGGGCAGAGGGGAACACGGGCCCGGGGAAAAAATGGGCCATCTTCGAAAATCTATCAGGGCCCCCACCCAGATGACAGTGTTTCCAGAGGAGGCCAGGAGGTCCTTTAAAAAAGTCCATGGCTATAAAGGGACCAAAAATCTTTCTGAACCGGGAGAGGGTGAAAACGGCCCCCGGGTCTTTAGACGAGGGGGCTTTTTAACGGGCACAGGAAGGGAAAAGGCCCCGGACAAAGCCCCCTTTCCCTCTCAACGACAGTGGGGCCCCCAAAAAATATCGAGAGATTTTGTTTCAGAGACTTATGGACTCCAGGGTGACCACCATTCAAGAGGAATGTTTTCCCCCTTCCCGAATACGAGGGGCCCCCATGGTAGGGCGAAAGTAGGTCTTTTCCCCGGAAAGGGAGAAAGTTTAAAATCCACAGAAGGGCCCCCGGGGGGGAGACGTTCAGGAGGAATTATGTGCTGCGGGGCGGGTCCAAGCCCAAGGGGTCTGAGGATCCCAGAGAGGGGGTCCCGCTCTGAACGTTCTTCCCAGCGGCCGAAAGTGAGAAAAAATCAAAGCGGGGGAAAAAAATGGGCCGAGGGGAAACATTTTCTGGGCAGACTTTCAATAAGAAGATTTTTGGGGATCGGTGAATTAAACGATGGGGTGGCGGGGTCCCCCCCAGGGAAATGCCGGGCCCTTATCTAGGGCAAAATCAAAAGCCAGTAAAATTCCCCGATTACCGAATTTTATAATTTTTTTTTTGGCTGGGGGGAAGGTTTTTGAAAGAAGCCGCAAGTACTATTTTTCCCCGAGGGGACTTTGAAGGGTACTATATAATCAAGCTGCTAACCCCCCCCAAAAACTTGGCAAACTCCCTTTTTTTTTAAAACATTGTACTTTATTCCCCGCTTTCCCTTTTAAACTTGAATGTCGGGGGTAAAAAGGGGGTTTTACACATATTTTTTTTGAATTAAAAACAATTTTTCCCCTTGGTTTTAAAACCCAAAAAATCCCCCCTTTCACCCTTCAGGCTTTTGGAGATCCAGTCCATTTAAACTTTATAATAGCGTCCATTGCGTTGGGGCCTTCAACAACCCCCTCCTCTCAGGTATCGCTTTCGTCTTTGTGACGTTTCGGAAGCTACCGCCTCCCTTTTTCAAGCTAAGGAAAACCTACTGATGCATCCCCCTTATATTATTCCTACCATATTTACACTTATATTCCCTTAATTAAAAAAAAATCATTAAAAACAAAAGGGATGTTTTTACATCTTCAAAATGTGAATTTTTTTCACACTTACTTTATGGAAAGCTTATAACAACGGGTTTTAGGTTTTTCCCCCATAGCATTTTATGGATCCAAAAGACCCCCTCTTTTCAAAAAATTTACGTTTTTTGTGTGTATGTACTTTTGTTTCAACTTTCTCAATTTAACCATTGAGTCACATACATTGGGGCCAGACTCAAAAAAGTGTCTAGCGACAGATGTTTCTCCAAATTTTCTTTTAGATGTTCATTTCTTTTTTTTCTGATTTTTCTACCTGTTTTAAAAATTTAATTGCACCTGTGCTCATTTTTTTCCCATCGTGTGGTCTCGATGTCTGGCCAATATATCCCTTCCCCAAGGGATTTCGCAATATATGAATTGCGAATTAAATGTAAAAAAACTTTTTAAAAAAAAATTGGAAACTTCACACGCCCCGCGAACTGTCCCGGGTCGCGGGCAGCCCGTGCTCCTGCACCGAGGGAGCCCCGCCCGCACGTGGGGTTGGGGGGTCCGCCGCCCCCCGCCCCCCGGGCATGCACTTCCCCGGGCCACGCCCTGCCAGGCGTTCCGGTCCCGGCGCGTACTCCGCCCCTAGGGGCGCCGCCCCGGCAATTTAAATTTAAAGGGGCTGCGCCGGTAATTGGTTTTCATTCCCCGGGCACTGCCCCTATTAGTCCGGCACCCCCTGCCGGCCCCCCGGATCTTGGTTTTCATACCCATGGTAAAAGGGTTTTTCCTGAGCTTTCCCCGTATTGCCTTCCTGTGTACCGACCCTCTGCTACCTACCTTCGAACCTTTGCCCCCTGCCCCGCCCACCTGCTTGTCTACCGTCCACGAACCAAGCCGCCTGTCCTGCCTTTCTGCTGTCCTCAAAGGGCCTGCCTCCCTTCCTTTTACCTCGCCCCCCTTGGCCGCCCCGGGGGCAACCCCCCGCCATGGTAGACCTGGGGACACCCCCCAGCAAGACATCCCGCTTTGGGGTGGGCTCGGGGAAAACCGGGTCCCACTAGTTTCCACTCCGGGTTTGGGGGCTTACGCACCGCCTGGGGGTGGTCCAGTGAATCCACCTCCAAATCGTTACAGTAGGACCCGGGGGCTATGGATCCCCCAAGGTACCCTTGCCAAGTGTTGCCAGCATCACCAAGCGGGTCAAGAAATCACAACAGATTGCGCGCAAGGCGCAGCTCGACAACTTCCCCTTGGTGCACAGCCGTCACCATCCAGCAGCAGCCCCCGCCACCTCCAGTTGCTCCCCCCAGCTTTCCCGGGTACCCCCAGGGGACCCAAGCTTGGGCTGTCACTCCCTCCAAGTTCAGGGGTGACCCGAAACTATGCAGGGGGTTTATAACTCAAGGGCTCTACACGGGATGATGACCGAGCAGTTCCTGTCCGAAGTGCAAAGGGGGCTTTCGTGGTCAGCCCCCTCCCCGGGAAGGCCCTGCGGGGCTACCCCCCCTATGGGACAGAGATGATCCGGTGACGGCGGATCTACAGCATTCCCAGTGAGTTCCGCAACGTCTTCGGGGAAACCCACCCCGTGCCTCCCCCCCGGGGGGAACGGCCCCCCTAAATCTACGCCGGGAGACCTTCTTAGGAGACTACGCGGTGAAATTTTCTACGTGGCCTCTAAACTGACATGGAACAGGCCGCACTAGTGCTACGTTCAAAAGGGGATTTCCAAGTCGAGTTAAAGACTCTTGGCCGTAAGACCCCCCCTCCCTTAGCGACTTAAAACTTTGGGACCCGCATCGATTACTTCTTTGAAGGGGGAGAGGAGCTTTGCAAAAGGGCCCAGTCACCCAACCTCCGGTTTCCCCGCCTGGCACCGGTGTTCCAGGGGCCCCGGGCCCCACAGCCTCCAACACCCACCGACAGCCCATGCAGATTGATCGGGCTCCACTCTGAGCAAGAACCCCCAGCGGTGACAACTAGGCTTTTGTCCACTGGGGCAGCCCGATTTTTCGGGGGACTTGTCCCAAGCGCCCCAAGGTGGGGGAAAACTCCCGCACCTGGGATCTGTGGGAGGGGCTTTAATAGGTGCAACCCCCTCCCTCCACCCCTTTGAGGCCTTGCAGGCGTGCCAGGCGGGTATCACATTCCGGTTCCGGCGTTTCGGCCCGGGGCTCACCGGGAACTTCACCACCAGCCTCTAGGAGGCGTAGGGGCTTCCAGTGGTACTCTGGAGAAACCCCCTGTCATCTCATCTGTCAGCGGGGACTCTTAGCGACACCTCCAGTTCGTCCCCAAAGCCCTTCCCTCCATGTGGGGGCACGCATAAGGGAGGAGATCGCCTTCATGTGTTGCCTCGCCCTCTCGGCGATCTTCCTGGGGACCCCCATGGCTAGGGCTCCACTGCCTATCTTGGAAACTGGTCTATGGGAGGTGTTCGTTGGGGTCCCAACTGTGGGGGGCATTTTTGGTGGCCCTCCCCGGGTGTTTCCCCCTGCTCTCGCTTAACCCTTAAGCCCGCTCCCCCGGGCTCCGCCCGAATATTGGATTGCCAGTGTTCTCCCGAAGAAAACCCGGAGTCTTTCCGCCGATCGCCCATGATTGCCGATCGACTTTTTGCCGGTCCCAGCCTCCCCGGGGCCGGTTCCCTCTGTCTGATTGGACCCAAGCCATGTCGGAGAAAACACCGGGGAGAATCTAAGAAGGGGTTCATCCGGAAGTCCTCGCCCCCCCGCTGGCGGGGGGTTTTTTTCGTGAAGAAGAAGGGGTCCCTTTACGGCCCTGCTTGCTACAGGGCTTGAACAAGATCAGGGTTTTAAAAGAACCTTTTACCCTTGCCGTGACCGGAATTTTTGATCGCCTGCAAGGGGCCAAGATTTTCTCCAAGTTGGATTTGAGAAAGGGCCTACAACTTGGTCCCAATCCCCAAGGGCGATGAAAGGAAGAGGCTTCAACACCAGGGATGGGGACTACAGTACCTGGGATGCCCTTCGGGCTCGTAATGCCCACCGCTTTTAGGAGCTCGGAATGACGTCTTCGGGACCCTCCCTCTCCTGCGTGGGAGTCTACCTCGGAATACTGGTTTCTCCCCTGACCTCGAGACCCACCGCAGCCATGTCCTCAAGTACAAAAACGTCTCCGGGGAACCACCTGTAGCCAATAGGAAGTCCTCTTCCCCAGACTAGCCTCCCGTTTCTGGGGTAGTCATCCTGACCAAAGGCGTACGGATGGACCCCGCTAAAAGTTGCCCTATGCAAAGGCCCCCCCCGCGGGTGCGGGCTACCAGCGTTCTTGGGGTTCTGCAAATTTCTACGCCAAATTCATCCCGCATTTTCACCTGGTGGCCCCATAGTGCCCTCACCAAAAACAAGCCAAACCACGCGTTGGGCCTGCGAGGCCGGGGACGTTTTTTAAACTCAAAAAACCGCCTTTGCTAGGGTTTACCTTTCCTCCAACCCGCGAAACCCTTCCTCTGAAGTGGATGCTTGTCTGTGGGGGCTGGAGCAGTCCTTATACAAAAAAGGCCTCGGGTAAGACTGTGTAAAAGCGGGTTCTTCCCAAAACGTTTCTTCAGCCGAGAGGAACTACACGATTGGGGACCGGGGGCACTGGGCCCCAAATTTTGGGCCCCGGAGGGTGGGGTTTTATGGAGGGTGCCCTTTTTCCCCTCCGTATCTACTCGGGCCACAGAACCTCCCAAAACGCAACTGCCAGCACTTAACCCACGCCAGCCAGGGGTTTCTCTTCTCCCGGTTGACTTTCAGATCCCTTTCAGGCCGCCCAGAAGAATGTGAGAGCTGATGCCCCTTCCCGGGCTTCCGACTGGTGGGTGAAAACCCTCCCCTGAACACATCATCCCCCCAGAAGCTCATCTCGGCTGCTCCGTGGACTCCGGGAAGGTCCCCCCTGGAAGGACTTTGTGCGTCCCGTCTCCCCAGACTTTTTCTTGAAAAGGGGACATTGCTCTTTGGGGGCTGGGCCCTCCCGGCGCCCGAAGAACCTTCCCCCGAATCCCCGGGTTTTATTGGTGGCCCAAGCTGGGGGAAAAGGAAAAAGGATTTTGTTGCGTCTTGCGACCCTTGCCCCGGAACAAGACGCCAGTCACAACCGGGAGGCCCACTTCCCCATTCCCCTTTTTCCCCCTCAAACCCTGGACCAAAATTTTCGATGGGCTTTATAACCGACCCCCCTCGTCGTCTGGGAACACCCTTATCGGGGGGATTACTGACGCTTTTCCAAAATGGCGCACTTGTCCCGTTTGCAGGGCTGCCATCTGCCTCCCGGGTAGTGAGTTATTCTTTTCCCTGGTTTTTCCGGGTCCATGGATCCCTCAGCAAAAATTGTCTCACCGGGGAGTTCAATTTTTCTCCCGGTTTTGGGAGCTCTGTGCAACCCCAACTTAAGGAAGTCGATTCCTTCCGGGTACCACCACAACGAACGGGCCCGGGGGAAGGGTTAACCAAGTCTTTTGGGGGTTTCTACCTTCGTCATTTTTTCTCGGGACGCCAAGAATTGGGCCCAAATTTTCTGCCCGGGGGGAAGTTCTCCTATAACTCCCTTGGTCCAGTCCGCAGGGGGCCCTCCCCCTTCTACATGTGTATGGCTTGCATCCCCCCCCCCCTTCCTCTGGCAACCTCCCTGAGGTCCCGGGGGCGGACGCATGGTTCAAGACATGAAGGCCACTGGTCCCCGACCCTCAGTCGCCTCCGCGGCCGGCGCATAAATCTCAAGCGGGAAAAAGAAGAAACCCTCCCCCGGTTTTTTCTCCCCCGTGAAAAGGTGGGCTCTCATCTAGATATGTCCGCTTTAAAAATGCCGTTCACAAACTGGACCCCGTTTCCGGGGCCCTTTGAGGTATCGCCGCATCAATCGGGAGCATACAAAAATCCGGCTCCCTCCCACGATGGGGGTTTCCAACGCGTTTCATGTCTCCTTATTTAAACCTTGGTCTTTAACCATTTTTCCCAAAAGGCCGCTCCTCCTGTCTGTGCGCCCCAAAGTCTTTGAGGTCAAGGAGATTTTGGGCATGAGAAGAACTAGGGGAAAGCGATACTTCTTTTGGACTAGAAGGGGGTTTGGCCCCGAAAAGAGGTCCCGGGAGCCGGAGGAGAAATCCGAACCGCAGTCTCATCCAGAGATTTCTCCAATCCATAAGAGGGGGGGGGGCCCCAAAGGGGGGGGTACTGTCACGGACCCCCCCGCGACCACTGTCCCGGGGCGCAGGCGGCCATGCTCCTGCACCACAGAGCCCCGTCCCGCACTCGGGGTTTGGGGTCCGCTCGCCTCCCCCCCCCCGCCGGCATGCACTTACCCGGCCACGCTCCCGCCCGGCTTTCTTTCCCTGTCCCGGGGGGTAGCCCGCCCCTGGGCGGCGCGCCGGCAAATTTGAATTTAAAGGGGGTGCGCCGGGAATTGGTTATTTTCCGGGCACTGCTCCCATTTAGTCCCCGGTCCCCCCCCCCCCTTCCTGCCGGCCCTCACCGGACCTTGGTTTCTCCCATGGTGAAAAATGTTCCTGAGCGTTCCCCGTATTGCCTTCCTGTGTACCGACCCTCGCTACCTACCGTTACAACCTTGCCCCCCCCTGCCCTGACCCCCTGCTTTTCTACCGTCCACGAACCCAAACCCCCCTGTCCTGCCCTTTTGTCGTCTCCCCACTACGAGCCTGCCTGCCGTTCCGTACCTCGCACCCTTGTCCGCCCCGCAGGCAACCCCGCCCGGGTAGTGACCTGGGGACACCCGCCGCAGCAAGACCATCCCGCTTTTCGGCGGGCTCTGGGGAAAAACCGGGTCCCCCTAGATTCCACTCCCCTGGTAGGGGGTTACGCCCTAGCCGCGGGGGTCCATGGATCCACCTCCAGAATCGTTACAATAACCTTTCATTGGATGTGATACTTTATCTCCCTTTATTTCTTATTTCAATTTTGGATGCTAACATCCAAAAGTACCTTTCTCTGCGTTCCTAATGTTTTTTGCATCTTTTTTTTTTACTTTCTAGATCTGATCTTTTTAGCATATTTCCTATGCTCTTTCCTTTCTGATAAATAAACCTTGGTGGTTCCACAAATAGGTGGCCATACTTTGGATCTATCTGCAATATATGCCCTGCTTTTAAAATGCTTTTTTTAATTATTTGCGCATGATGATCATACGATGTGGTGTAATTGATTCTTTGTTCTTTTTGTTTTTGTTTCGGTTTGCGTGCTTCTTCTCTCGTCAATTTGCCTATTTCTTTCACCTATTCCTTTAGCACTTTTGCATCATAACCTCTATCGATGAATTTTTGAATCGATTTGTTTTTTATTCTTTACGTAATTTCCCCATTAGTTGTACAAATACGCCTAATCCTTAAAATTGCCCCTTGGGGATCCTCTTATTATATTTGGAGCATGCTGGCTTTCTGCATGTAACAGATTATTCCTTTCCATTCCCTTAACATATAGGTTAGTTTTCAATTTTTTATCCTCTATATTAATATTTACATCCAGATAGTTAACTGATTTCCGATCTATAGTTTCCCGTAAAATTTTATTAGTGGATGCACTGTATTTATGAATTCTACAAAATGATTTAGTTCATCTAGTGTACCTGTCCATAGTAATAGGACATCATCCACGAATCTTACCCATGTTTTTATATGTTTCTTCCAGCTACTATGTATTATGGATTTGGTCTCTAAATTAGCCATAAACATGTTCGCTATGCTGGGGACAGCAGGAGAACCCATCGCAACTCCTTGCTGTTGTAGGTAGAATTCACTTCCAAATTTGAAATAGTTCTTAATGAGTATAATTTCTGTTAATACTAGTAGGAAAGAGATCATTTGGTTGGACAGCTTAGGATTTTTCATAAGTTCCTCTCTGATTATTTCTATGCCTTCCTGGTTTGGGATATTTGTATAGAGGCTTTTCATGTCTAATGTACATATGTATGTGACATCTTCTATATTTAGTTGATCTAACCTTTGTAGTAAGTCTTTCGTATCTTTTAGACATCTAGGGAGGGTTTTAACTATTGGTTGTAGGAAGCTATCTATATATACTACAAGGGGGTATAATATGGATGATTCCCCTGATACGATTGGCCTCCCTGGTGGTCGTTTTAGATCTTTGTGGATTTTTGGGACCATATATAATACTGGTATCCTAGGTATTTCTATTGTCAGCATTTTATACAATTTATCATCTATAACCCTTGATCTTACTGCGTCCCTTAGATAGTCATCGACCTCTTTTTGATTTTTCCGTCGGTCATTTCTAAGTTGTTTATAGACTACTACAAACATTCAATTAGGACTTCGCCTCCTGTATGTATTGGTTACGGTCCATTAGTACCGTGGCCCCCCCTTTTTCAGCCTTTTTGATTATTTCTTCATCCTCGCTTTACATGCGTTCTGAGCTACTGTGTGTTTCCTGTAGTTTTATTTTTTCTACTGGTTTACTTTTATCCACGCATTTTGCCTCTAACTTCCTTTTTTGACCATCCTCTCGTATAATGTATCAAGCATAGGGCTATTTATTGTGGGATGGTCTTTGTACTCTTTTTTATTAGTTTTTGTGTGGCATAGTTTGATGTAAAATTTACTATTAACATATTTGTATTCTTCATTTATTGGTTCTACAAAATTTATGGCGTAATTCATCACTTCAATTAATAAATTTTGGTACGCGATTTGCGGTGAGTACAAAATTGGCAGAAGCCTCTTTGGTTTAACAATACTATTCTTTTTCTTTAGCAGAGAATTTAGAGGAAATAAAGTTCAGAGAACGAGCACCACCTGCACCTACAGAAGAGGCGTCACTTCTACGGGATAAAGGATGATGCAGGGATCGTGGCGAGACCAGAAACGGGTGAGCCGAAGCAGAGACGCTAATTTGGAGGCGATTCAGAAATGCTTTCTTGTGGCTTCTGGGTCAGGATTTACGGTTTGGCATTTTTCTGTCGTTAAGGGCCACCTGGGAAGCCCATGATCGTGGTGTAAATTCGGGTTTAATTGTCTGTAATACTTTGTCGAAGAGCCAGTAGTAAGAGTTGGTAGAGCCGAGATGCCCACTGGTCTAGGCCATTGTTAAGATGCAGACAATTTTCGAGGATCATATGAAAGGCCTTGATCGAGAACAATGTACCCCAGAAAGGGTAACGAGGTCGTTCAAACAAATCATTTCTCCAGTCTGGCATATAACTGGGTGGTCACGGAATGTATGCTGCACTGGCGTACGTGGAGAGGCAGTGAGTTTCCAGATCAAGGAAGAGAAGATTAGGACTATCATCTAGGTAGACGCATGTGCCACAGACGGTTTTTTTTTGGTAAAAGGAGATGCGGAAGATTTCATTGACAGAAAGTTTCTGGAACACCACTGGAGCGTTGCAAGGCCTGAATATGGCATGACACAGATATTGCAAAATGGCCATCTCTTGGTATTAAAGGCGTCTTTCACACTGTGCGCCATTCACGAATAGAATCAGGTTTTATGGCTCCTGTAATCTCCGAACTGGAAATTTCTTTTCGTCGCCACGCAGTGCGAATTTTCGAACAGCTTCCGTGATTCAGAGGCCAGGTGTTCGATTTTTTTTTTTTTTAAAAATATTGTTTTTTATATTTTTTTTTTTTTTAGTGTTTTATAGTAATTTTGTACATCCTGGCTAGTCTTCGCAACATAGCATTTTAGTCTCCGGGAGGAAAGGAGGATAGGACTTTCTGACTCAGGGGAGGAGTATATCCCGAGGTTGCAGAGTTCAATAGGAAAAGTCGATCGGTTCGGCTGTAGGGGGAGAGTTTCGGCTGTCTTTTCGGAGAGAGACATCGGCAGTCTTGGTACGGAAAATGGTCAGACCCTGATAAGCGAGGCCTCGTAGACTTTTACAGAGGGTGGCGAACGCTGAAGAGCAGACGGAGTATCGGGAAGGCATCACGAGTTGCACGCGGGGCCGCCAAGAATGGATTAGTTTTAGCCCGTGTTCAGTTCCAATGGTTGTGAAGCAATGGTGCTTTGTAAACAAGGATAGGGCCCCTGGAGGATTTCCGAAGAGGAGACGAAGGCAGAAACAAGCAGTTTCAAAGTCTTCCTGTGAAGGGGACTTGGCCTATTTGTCCAAAGTGAGGGGGAGCGGTGGCAGACTTGCGAATAGCGTCCTTTAGGCATTCTCGCCTGATGACGGAGGAGGTCACGAACATGGTTTCTGCTAGATAGGGCGTCACCGGGAGATGAAATTTGGACAACCAGTGCTTGGCTGACAAAGATTCACTAGCGACCCCACGATTCAAGGAATTGGCAAGTGTGCTTGGAAGGTGCTGCTCCCCGGCGAAATAGATCTCCCACAGCATACGGGAATGGTCAGGGAACGGGGGGAAAGGTTCCGGCATTTCTGAGACGCCTAGGGTATGCCTCTCCTGCGGCCATAGGTGCGAGAGTTTTCCGGGAGCGTATCTCGGGGTTCCCCTGGACAGTCTACAATGAAAGTGGCCCGACAACCTACAGTAGCAGCAATTGCTGCCTCTCAGGTCGACGCTTGCGAGGTTCCTCTGGGTCAGGTGGGGATCTCTCGAC
The DNA here is from genome assembly GCA_025379985.1 of Phyllomedusa bahiana. Classification (NCBI taxonomy): domain Eukaryota; kingdom Metazoa; phylum Chordata; class Amphibia; order Anura; family Hylidae; genus Phyllomedusa; species Phyllomedusa bahiana. Next base: position 50,092 of record JAODAL010019019.1, read on the forward strand.
CGTTCGCCTAGGTATGATCTGCGGGAACAGAATGGCATGGAAGAAGTAGAGTGTCGTTGGAACACAGGACGCTCCAGACGAGGAGCCGGCTATTGGTTTAGGGCGACCTCCGTTGGATGGGAAGTCCTTGTTGTCGTCTCGGCGAAAGTCTCATTCGGGAGAGCGACATATCAATTCGTTAGTAGCCTAATTTCCGTATCAGGGCAATCCGAGTGCGGTAGGCGTCTCGTCCAGCAGAGCTTCGTCTTTAATTCGCCTCCGGAAAAGGGCCTCTGCCAGAAGGTCGCCACCATAAGACCTTATTATTCCTGAGGTTCCAGGCTCAGAGGCTTAGGTGCGGAAACTGCACGGAAGTGTGACCACAGGTGGGTATGTCGCCTTGACGGAGACGGAGCAGAGAGCGGACAGCGGAGGAGGTTGGCGGTCCAGGTTCTCGAAGCCGTGAGCGGACTCCCAAGCCCCCCCACACACACTGCCCTCCCCGGAAGGTTGTTAGGAATCGCGGCCGCAAAGGATCTTCGCTGGTCCCATAGCTGTAGTTGCCAAGGCCACAGAGCTTCACCTCATAGGAGGCTAATATGACAGGCCACCTTAGCCCGCTTGGTAGGGCAATTGATGCCCCACATCTCGATGTGGACTGGTAGCATTGACTGATGAACGCCCTCTGCACTTCTCTTGGGTCAGATGCAAGAGAGTGTCCCGGTTAATGGTGCAGAGAGGTAGAGCACGGCTTGCGTGGGTTCATTCTGGTGGGTTTATCGCATGGAGGCGGCAGCCGCGGAGGACGGTGGGTAGACGGCCGCAGGGTTCTAGGACTATTCCATGGGCGGTCCAGCGAGCTCGTGATCGAATACGCTGGTCTGTGTGCGTGGGATGGAGTCGTGACGTCCGCGAGGTTCGGGCACGAAGGTACTCCTGGCGCGTGGTATCCCATTGGCCCTGGTTTGTAGCTCGTAATGGTTCGGTGGATTCGCTGGGACCCTCAAGCGATGTGTTAACCCAGCCAGTGGAGAACGGAGTCTAAGTCGCCCCGGTATTGCACCAGGAGCCCGCCGCAAATGGGCGGTTGGACTTTGCTGCGGCATGAGGCATACCAGGTCCTTCCCCTGAATGGACATTGTGCTGATGGCGGTCCAAGGGTAATGCGTATTTTGGGTAGCAAGAGAACGTAATCACTGAGATGGTGTTGTCGGGGACAGGCTGGAGGTCAGGATAGGTGGCAGATGGTTCAATGGTCAGAAGACAGGCGGAAGGTCAGGGCAGGACAGGACAAAACAGGCAAGGTCAGGCAATCTCCTAGCGGAATGACTGGTACAGCGGGTAATCAGTGACTGGACTTCAAGCACTGCTGCAAGGCAAAGGTACGCAGCACCAAAAAACCTGGGCAGAGAAGCTCGCCGGGGGGTCCATTCCTTGATATAGGACCAGCGGGCCGTAATTTAAACTAATTAACGGAGCGCTGGCCCTTTTAAAAATCAGACCAAGCCGTGCAGCGGTGTATCGCGCGCGCAGGCAGGCCGGGAACAGGCAGGAGCAGCGGGTGTTGCACAGGAGCGTGGAAGGGTAGTGACGCCGGCGCCCATGGGGGATGGGCAGCAGGGGGAAATGAGTCGTGGGGAAGCCGCGGCACCATGCCACCCGCGATCCCCTGAGTGCAGAGGGGCGGAGCCTGCGGGCGACGGCGCCTTGGCACCCGTGCCTAGCCCAATGCACAATTGTAGTGCTTTATAAAATGATACAACAGAGAGCACCCGCTCTCTTCTAGTTCTCTTCGCTGTGTAGTCCCTGTTAGTGTCTCACCATGATGGTGGGCACAGTATAGTGGGTTAAGGGCTCCAATAAAGTTTCTATGTCCGTTTCTAATGCAACAGACCCGGGCAGTGGAGGTGGCTCATAGCTGTGTGTCGTAACGAGGTGAGGTGTCCAGCAGATGTCCATTCAAGCACCATGCAACGCACATTACACAAGTCTGGAATGATGGCCTGAAAAAAGGTGAAGACGCCTAAGATCACTCTCGTCATAAGAAGCATTGGTTTGAGTTTGCAAAAAAGTATGAAAAATGGAAGACTGGAAATGGCTGATTTGGAGCAATGAGATGAAATTTAATAGACCGGACTCTGAATTGGGTGATGGAGGTTGGAATAGAATCAAAGGGAAATAGGGGATAATGGATCAAGAAATTTAAAAAACTTGTTCAAGGTCGGTGGCGGAAGCCGATGATATAGGGTGTTTCAAGCTCGCAAAGATGTTGAATATTTGACCAGGATTACGCGTGTTTTATCTACAATGCTGAGTATATGTGAGTGTCCAAACGAAGATTGAGTTACTTGAGTATACTTGCGTACTATGGGTTTGTAATAAAGGAGTGCGCACATAGTGTTCTAGCAGGACAATGACCTAGTTTATGAATTCAAAGGTTGTAGAAGGACATGGTTCAATGATCAATGAAGGTAGAGTTGCTGTATTGGCCACCACAGTCCCCAGACCTCGCAACCCAATTTACTTGTTGGGTAGAGTTGTAAAGAAAAAGCTGTATTCTCGTACCCAAGTCCAGAGGTCATGCACCATCATTCGAGCACGTGTAGTAAGAAGAGAACTTGGGATCTAGATTTTGGTCCGCTCTCAAAAAACCGGCTTCTTGAATCCTGATCCAAGAGGTCAGAGGGTTTCAGGCAAATATTTGTAATGGCAATAGTGGATTTATGCTCAAATTGCTAACAAAATAATAAAAATTAACACTTTGTTTTAAACCCGTTCTTAACGACCTTAGACGTATCTCCATAGGTGTCCAGTGTCATTTGGGGTGTGTTAACGCATCTGGACGTCATGGATACGTTGTCCTGAGAATCTGCGCAGACTCTAATGCAGTGTTATCGCCGTCGATCGGGCGCGGAGGTGTCAGCTTGTTTTAATTACAAGCTGACAATCCGCAGAGGTCTGGGCACCCTGACCCCCGGATCGCCTCCGGGGGGGGTATTCCGGTTAAACCCCTTCTAATTATCGCGACTGATCGGGTCTCGCATATAAAACTAAGAGAGTACTCAGGAGGAGATCGCTCCTGTCTGCGTCTCTGTACTGGCCGGCTAGTCAGCGCACGGATCGTTACGTTCGTGCAGCTCCTGCCCTCTGACAGACCAGCACGGACGCAGAGAAGAAGAAAGCCTTCCGGTGTTGTTTCTTGTGGACGGTAACGGTATGCCCGGCCCAGTCGTTCATTGTGGGTTAACTCCATTTTAGTATGAAACAACTCAAGTATGCACTGATTCCTATTGCAATGAGAGATCTAAAGATCTTCATTTAATCACTAGGGGGAATAGAAGTAAAATAAAAATGGTGAAAAAAAAGATAAAAAAAAAGTGAAAAACAAAGTAAAAACACAAACACGAAAAATAAATAAATATGACATAGCACCGCGCTTATTCCCCGTAGCATAAACGCCCAAGTCCCAAAAAATCAAAGTATCAATCAATACAAATATATGTACCCATATTTCGGTATTAGCCGCGTGCGTAACGAACTGCCCTTATAGAAATCTGTCGCTCGTTAATAATCGTTCTTTATGGTGAACGACAGTGTTTTAAAAAAAAAACAAAAAATCAAATCACAGAATTTAGATTATTGTTCATCTGTCGCAAAGCAAATAAAATGGAATAAAAAGCTATCATAATAGACTCCTAGAAGAACGCCATAAAGTTTTGTACAATTAAAAACACTGTCAGTTCATCCTGCAAAATATAAAAAAAAGGCCTTTATACAGACTCTGTATAGGTGAGTAAAATATAAAACATATGTTTAGCTCTCAGAGATAGCCGATGCACTAAATACTTGTATTTACACATTAAAAAAACACTTTTTCTTTTTTTTTTTAAAGTGCTTCAACATAAATAAATCTATTAATAAATAGGGTATCGCCATAATCGTAGGACACAAAGAGTAAAGCTAACTTATCACGGATTTACATGCAGCGGTTGACGCCGTTAAAATATGTTAGAAAAATAAAGAAACACTACTAGTGATTGCAGTATTTTTCTTCACCTTGGCCCTCCGAATAGAAAATGGATTTAAAAGCGATCAATAAAGCCTCTGTCCCGCCCCAAAAATGATAGCTAATAGAAAGTCAAACTCATCTCGTGCTATAAAACAAGTCTACTAGTGCACATGCTCCAAGCACAGAAAAAATTTTAAAAGTTATGGCTCTCAGAACTTTTGGCGTATGGCAAAGAAAACGTATTTTCCTGGGTTGAGATAAAGTGTTTCAGTGTTTTTATTGTTATTCTATAAAAAGCGCAGTTAAAAACATAAAAAATATACAAATTGGGGTATCAGTGTTAATTGTATTGACACTGCTTAGTAATTCTACTCCATGTTCATATATACCGTACAGGTGACCGCTATAAAAATAAAAAGTAAAAATAACACTTACCAAAGTATGCTGTATTGTTGTTCAACAAACATGCTCAGTAAAGAAACCTTAATGAATTAACGTGAAACATGCATCCATATGCACACCATATTGGTTATGTATAAAACATCTAACTGTAAATCGCCACAAAAAAAAAGCCAATACACTAGCTCTGGCACACAGCGAAAATAAAGTTATGGCCTGTTCAGAATAGGAAACACCTAAAAACGCAATTTTTTATAGACAGTATTTCTCTGTGTAAAGTAATAAAGCAGATGAAAAAAAACTAATAGAAATCTATATCATTGTAATTTATGTACCGACCCCCATAGTAAAGTTTTATCACATCATTTACACTGCACGTGCGAATTGCTGTAAAATTTTAAAATCATAATGTAAACAACCTGGACCGAACTGCTTTTCCCCCCATTTTCTTTGCCCATGCTGAAGAAAAAAAATATGGTGAAACTCTGTGCATCACAAAAATGCACAGTTACCCCCTTGTGTGTTGAGATCCCTGATGGGAGTTGAATCCAAGAAATTGGGGCGACTTCTGGAAGGTTTCGTCCTTGTTCTTGATAGTAGTTTGGTGGGCTTTGCAATAGCGTCTGGCCTCACCAAAATCTGCGTTCCAATAAGCTCGAAATAGCAGCTCCCTTGCCTTATAGCCTGCATGCACCCAAACAGCAGTTTTACTCCACGGTTTAGGGTTTGCGAACTTGGAAGAAATTGGCTCTTACAAGTTTTGGGGTTCTTTTTTCCTGAGATTCTTTGTTATATAATAATTAAAACATTTTAGAGCATACAATTGAGATTATTGAAAAAAAAATATGTTTTTCAAGTTTTCACAGCCTTATGCTAAAAATGTAAAATTTGTGAATAACTGTGGGGTCCTATATACTCAATGCTCAACCCTGGGTATATTCAGTAAGGGTCGTAGTTCCAATATGCGGTCTATTTAGGGTGTTTATATTAGAGTTTTTTGCACCTTTAGCGGTCTGTCCCCGTAAACATTGCAACATCGGCGCCTAAATAAAATCGTATTGAAATGAGGAGACCCAGAGGATGTTTATAGTAGGTGCTCCTTTATTCTGGGGCTTATGGTGTTGGAGCCAAGAAATTAATGCTTACTCTAGGGCCTCTGACATTTGGGGATATCTCTAAAAACTCGGCCCAACTAGACCGGGTTGTGAATTGATATTAAGTATGCATTTACTAGGTGACATTTACGCCGGTTTATTCAGTGAATTAATGGAATATAATATTGAAAAATCTGCAAAAAAAGTGAAATTTGAAATTTCACTTCACTTGCGCTTTTAATTTCTGGTGAAATATTCTGAAGGGTTATTCAAACTCGCCTAGAAGATTAGCGTTGTAAATACGTTTAAGGGTCTAGTGTTCTCAGATGCTGTCACTAGATGGGGTATTCTAACATGCAGGCCCCTCAAAGCCACGTCAGCACTGGACAAGGTGGTCCCTAAAAAAATTGTTTGTGATATTTGCAAATTTTCTTGAAAATGTTGAGAAATTACTACTAATATTTCTTAAGCACTCTAATGCTCGTAAAAAAAAAAAAAATGTCATTTAAATAAAATTATGTCCAACCTATAGTGGACTAGATGGTAGATGCTAGTTATAAATAACTATTTTGTGGTGGTAGTGAATAATTATCTGTCTGCACGCAGAAATTTTGCAACTTTCAGTGAAATCGCAAATTTTTCCATATTTTTCATTGAGAAATTTTGATATTTTTTCACTAAGAAAAACAAGGATTGTATGAGATAAAGAAATTTCTTACTTAACTTAAAGCACAATGGTCGTCACGAGGAAAAACGCAATCTCTGAATCACTCATGAATAGGATAAAAAGTGTCTCGCCAAAAAGTTATTCTCACAGAATAATGACACATGTCAGATTCTTGCAAAAAATTAGGCTGTGTCTGGAAGTCAAAACAGGCTGGGTCGACTTAAGGGGCTTTAGGAGCGCAAAACATTTACATTATTTACATGTTGACATGTATCTTCTGCAGAAACTAAGCAGATGCTAAAACTTGCAAGTCCAATTTATGTATACGAGACGGTTAGGCATGGATTGTCTATAAAATGTATGGTGTAGTCTTCATGTGTACAAAGCTGTAGTGGATTGGTGTAGATGTGGAGCCTGAAATGTCTAAAGTCCAAATAGCATTGTTACCTTTTGCTTGTCAGTGTTCTTCTACATAGAATTAGCTTGATTATTGTATCAAAGGTATAAAAGCCCTGTATTTCTGATGTTACTCATTTGTACTACAGTAATGTTATCACTTAAACCACGCTCCATGTATGAGTGATGTCAGAGTAATTGAGGAGTCGGAGTCAGAGTAGCTTTTGGCTTGCCGACTCCCATGCTCACTTGCAAGCAACAAGTAATGGCTTAGCTCGCACGCCAACTGAGTACCTTTGGGAGTTCTTGGGATATGTCTATATGAAAAGTAAAATGAACTACTTGGATTCTGTCGTTGAAAACCAAGTGCAGTCTTCAATGAGTATTTGACATACTTACTGCATGTGCGTTGCAGAGTTTTTTTAACTCATGGTTTGCAGTCAGAACTGGAGTTCACCTTTCAATAATCTATGGTGGTTCTGGATGCGGATTCCCTTGTAAAGACACCGTACAAATGTTCGTGCGTTGCATTTAAAACACACAGGTTCTAGTCATCACCTTTTGATGAGTTCCGCATAAATTTATCCTGACGAGGATGAAATATGTTCTAGGTTTGTTTGAATAGCAAAAAAAATGACCCAGCCACACAATACACCCACCTGTTATAAAACTAACAGAATGCATTTTTTTTTTTATTTAGGTCAATGGTTTTGGTTTTAGACAAGTATGGAATACTCGTCATGTGGACAGAGCCTTGGGATCTCTTTTAGACTTCACCTGGACTATGTTTGGATTGCGTTCTTCCGTCACCTGTACCTGTTGCATGGATTTTTACAGTCATGTCTCCTGATGTATACAATTATTTGAGGTTTCCCTGCCCTAAAATCCATACCCCTATTGAGGGGTGTTCAAGATTGAAAAATCCCTTAAAATGTGTTACCTGGTTTAGTCTGAAAACAAACTTAGTTACATAGTACGGTTGAAAAAAGGCATATGTCCAAGTTCAACCAAGCGTTGGGGAGAATGTGGGTGAAGGGAGACGGATAGGGAGTTTTTTAAATTTCGTTTTCCCTACTGATGAAGATTTTGGAATCCATAAGGCAAGAACCAATCTGACCCATAAAGGAAGAGTGATTTCATTTTCCTGATCCAAAGTTGGCTTCAAGTGGGATCCAGATTAATTTGATGTGGGCTAACATAAGTATTAATATTAGTAGAAAGTGGTTATCTAAGACTTTCATAAAACCATCAACTGTTCTTGCTGTGATCAGCTCCTCAGACAGGCTTTTTCACAGCTTTATAGTTCTCATGGTGAAAAAGGCTTTTCTCTTCTGGAGATTGGATTATTTTTCTTCCAGATGAAGGGAATGTCATTTTTTGTTTTGAGGAGTTTTTAAATGAAAAAGTTTTTACCCATACTTTTTGTAGGGGAAATTTACAGTTATATAAATGTATCATGTCTCCCAGTAGCTGTCTTTCTTTCAAGACTTGAAAGATAGTTATAATGTTTCTCTTTCTACCTCTTCTCTTAAGAATCTTGCTTTATTCCTTATTAGTTTAGGTTTGCCTCTTCTTGGCAAGCTTATGCCCTAGTTCCATTCACATTGTGATTTTCTATAAACTAGGACGCCAGAAACTGAACAGACCCATTCCAAGTAGAGGTTTGCACAATGCTTTTTTTATTAGCTATGGAATATGTTATCTTCAATGTGCCATAAGTTCATGCCTTTTAATACACGCCAATATCCTGCTGGTCTTAGAGGCTGTTGATTGACATTGCATGCTGTTCTGTAACCTATGATCTACAAGTATGCCTAGATCCTTCTTAACAAAGTATTCTTCACCCCATAGGACAATATGTATGCCTGCAGATTATTCGTTCCTCAGTTGTAAGAACATTTTATATTCATCCACATGAGCCTTATTTTGCCAAGTGGATGCCAAACCTCCTGGGTGTGTCCAGGTTTCTGCTTGAAATTATGAGCATTTCTTGGTGATTGATACTGTCCCTGCAGTGCCTGATGTTCTGTCCCGCAAAAAATGGAAACAGTGTTTATTAATCCCTCATCGCTGTATCGCTATTCCATAAAATATACTGACTAAAAAAGGACCCAGTACTGAGCTTTGGAGTCATCACTTATAACCGGAACAGGAATCAATCACCACCACTCACCAAGTACAATCCGATAGTCAGTTTTTAATCCGATTACACACTGCTATTTTTAACCCTATAGACTTTAATTTACCCAATAGGCGCTTATGAGGGACAGTGTCAAACACATTGGCAAAGTCTAAAAACACTATATCCACAACTACCCGCTATACAGACTTCTACTCACATCTTCATAAAAACAGATCAGGTTGGTCTGTCCTTAGTAAAACCATGCTGGCAATCACTTATAAGATTATATTCGGCCACATATTCCTGTGTATAGTCCTGGGCAAGACCTAGGGCCCTTTTTGAATATGGGAACCACATTTGCCTGGCACCAATCTCATAGCACTATACCAGTCACCAGAGAATCTCCACATACCATGTACAGGGGCACAGAAATAACTGACCTTGCTGACCCTCTGTTTCTCAGTGATGTTCGGGGGGGTCTATATATTACCTCCCAAAAAATTTTTTTATTCTGCGTCCACCTCCTTTGTATTTCCACCCTCAATGTTTCTACATCTTCACCAGTTTCACCTGTGTGTGTGTGTGTATGTATTTATATATATATATATATAATTATATATATTTATTATATATATATATATATTTATAAAATATATAAATATAATATATATATATATATATAAAAATATAAAAGAGAAAAAAGCAGCACATCCAATATAAGAAAATTGCGGGGTGCAAGCGAAAAAACAAGTATGGCCAAAAAGACTCTGTATTCAATATCCAAAGGAAGAAATTCACAGCACTCACATGGTAATGATGAAAAAAATAGTAGTGTTTATTCCCAAAATGTTCAAAAAAGACGTTTCAGCCCTCTCACAGAGCCGTTTTATATAAAATATAATTAATTTTTTTTTAATTAACTACCCCCAACCATCTTTGTTTTACTTGGACAGCTTGCCAGACAGGTCATGACAACTGCAGACGAGGACCTAATGGTTGGGGAAAGGGTTGTCCAAACTGTAAATTAAACTTAAAAAAAAAATCAGAATTATTTTAGTCACATTCCTAAATGCCTCTGAAAAAATATGTTAAATATGCAGTAGAATAAGTGTGAACAATGCCTTGTAGTAAATTTTAGGGTAGATTGAGAAGTCAGCTTCTGTTGACTGACTTAGTAAATGCTGTGATATAACAGCAGGTGGCAGTAAAGCTCCTCAACACCTTTTGTGTATTAGAGATAAAATAATTGCACTTATTTTAGTGGTGGAGGTATGTCCCATAATGAGGAGCATGAAACATCTACTGATTATAATGTTAGTTACGTATAATGTTAATGGAATAATATCTACTGTGATATTTTCTGATAAAAATGATGATAAACAGTGATTAGACAGCTAGATCTATAGCTTAATATCTTGTAGATTATGAGGGGTATGGAGATATATAGGCTTTCTAGCTATTACAGTCATTAAGATCTGTACATGCCTGTTATGTGGTATGTGAACAGCAGATGGTGCTGTAGCATCACTGAAAACAGCTTGAATAACCCAGAAATGACTGCAAAACTTCAAGAAGGTTTCTTAACTCAGCCAAGCCTGTACCGTCTTTTCTATATAACTTAATATATCGATATTTGCTCTACTTATTTACTGTTATGAATGAGATTTTACAAACTTTCCTTTATTAATAGTTCTCTATATTTTATATCCACTAATGTGTGTATGTTTGAGAGTTGTATTAGAACCTCTTAATATTGCTAAATATTTGTATGGTAATATTGTATCTGCTAATATCTCATGACCACAAGCTGTCAGGGCTGTCTTATCCATGGGCACACTATGGAGTTGCCCATGGAGTATAGGGGCCCTAGGTGTTAAAGGGGTTGTCTCACTAAAAAGATTGCTGTTTATGTTAAAGATCTTGCAAAAACCAGTCACTTTGTAATATGTGTCCACTAACAGTGTCCTACCTATTCCTAGATATCCCCTCTTGTATGGGCTGTACAGCTCCTCTGGTCGCTATAGCTACAGACCTGTTTGATCTCTCCTGATAGGCTGCCAGCACTGGGTTGAATACTAAAGCCCTGGCTTCTACTGCAGCCTAGTAGAAGCCAGTAAACACGCCCCTGAGTTCAAAATAAAACCAAGAAAACAGAACTGAGGTGTGAGGAATCAATGTAGTGAGACAAGCCCTTTAAGTGTGTCTAGGGCACAGGCTGCTTTAGGCAAGGAAAGGTGAATTTTATCTCATTTTTTCCTGTTCCAATTGAAAGGGCCTGGTGTGATGTCATGTGTTTGGGCATGGTTAGGCTATGTCTACACAGTAATTTTAAAATGCTATCCAAAATCTGACAGTCAGTTTTCGGATTTGCTGTCAGCCCTGTACATTGAATGTATAGGAATCTGACGGCAATCTTGTGGAATATACAGTATGCTTTAAAATCCGTCTGGAAAAAATCAATGCTGTGTAGACTACAGCACAGATTTTTCATTGCAGTCTATATAGCACTGTGTACCGTTGGATTTTTGGCAGATTCTAAATACTCAATTTGCCAAAAATCCAACGAGAATACCACGCTATGTAGACACAGCCTAGAGGTGTAGCCTGGTGTAATGTCATGAGCTTTGGCAGCGCCCAAAGTACTGCTTTGACCAGTGCATTGGGCCCTGTTAAGACAGCCCTGCAGAATATTGGTTCTGTCATAGGAGCCCTCAGTATGCCGTTATTATATTAGTTATATGAGTAGAATAAGGCTCACCATCTACAATCACTGGACCTCTGAGGTTGTGTCGAAACTACATGATGTATACCAGAGAAGCATTTTCCAGGCCTTAAAGGTCATTTTAAACAAGACTAAAATGCTATAGATTTTCCACAGGCAAAAATCCTCAGCATGCTCTGAAAGTAAATTTGCAAAGGAAATGTCAGATCAAATTGTGCACATTGTGGTATAGCTTTATTATGCATTTTAGAGTGAAAAATGCTATTGATTAAAGAAAAAAAAAAAAAAATTAATGATTTAAAAATCCCCGTTGTAAATTTTCATTGTGAAGTGTGCAGCATTTCTACTTCAAAACTAAAAACGCAGATAATTGAATTTTAAATTTCCCCATTGCATAAGGGGAAAAATCGAAAAATTAATCCACAGCATTTTCCCAGCATAAACTAGCATGCTGTGCTTGTAATTTCAGGGGGAGAGCCTGTTGTAGTGGCCACTAACATATCAGTCACTGCCTTGAGCCATCAATGCATCAAAGAACTATAACATTTTTATCTTCCAGCTGACAAAGCTGTATGATGATGTGACTTTGCAGTGCGAGTTGTGGTTTGTATTGGTACCATTTGTAGTACATAGAATTAACTTCTACAGGCAGTCCCCCGTTTTCGAAAAAGCTGGGAATGTAGGTTCATTTTAAGTTAAAAATTTTTATGTAAATGGAACCCCTATATTTTGTACGGTGGGGGGAATCTATAAACCCCCAATAATAAAAAAGTAGTTTTCCCACAAACTTTTTAAAAAATGCCAGCATGCCACACCATACATACCAATTGTATGAGTGCTGCTTAGTGTATGTGTTTAAAATCTGCTGCAGGGGCATGCTGGCACTTGTAATTCCATGTTTCACAGCAGCTAATAGCCGTGGAACTACAAGTGCCCACATGCCACACATAGGTGCTTATTAGTACAATGCAGGCGGCCAGGGAGAAATGGGGGTAGGCGGGACCTGTAACAACAGACCTTTGGTTTTGGAGCTGACAGGACAGGCGTGAGGGAGAGTGGTGCTGGAGAGACATGAGCAGTGTGAGGGAGAGCAGTGCCGGCACTGAGCATGTAGCAGGAACACCAAGGTGGGTGGGTAGCAGAAGCATTGATAAGACCTGCTGTGCAACTGTCAGCCGGCCGGCCTGAAGGGGTATGTCAGCGACTTGCGGTGTTCCAGTGTTATGTAGCGTGAGTCGGAGTTTGATGTCAACACACTGAGCCACACCCATTAAGTCCCCATTCATATCTAGGGGACAGTCGCAAGTTGGGGACTGCCTGTATTCATATTTTGTGTTCAATAAGGAAAAACAAACTAGTTATAAATACCACCATTTTTGGTGGGGGGGGTTTATTCTACTAAAACTTACTGTTGTTAATTTTCCTTGTTTTTTTTTTTTTTTTATCCTCCCCAGTTCCTGTATCTGTGCTATCTATGAGAGATATCATTACATCCTACTGTGGTAAGAACACCGCAAGAGAAAATATATATATATTATATATATTATAATAATATTATATAATATATATATATATAATATATATATATATATATATATATATACACCCCCCCTTGAAAGTACAGCGCTCTGGAACTAAGGGCACTCTAAAATAAATAATAATAATAATTATAATAATAAAAGTGCAGGGATTTTGTTATTTTTGGCTGTCCTCCTCTATTACCTAACCTGTCCATCATACAAGTGGAGTTTTACTAAGTTCAGAATTGTGGGCATGATTAAAATCTAGATCACTGCAAGTTTTGAGTAAACTCATTCACCAAATAATAATAATAAAACATAACTTTTATTTGATTAATCATAAATAACAAGTTTCCCAAAAAGGATTCACATTTTTACATAACGAAAAGGGGGTCAAATTTAAAAGGGACTCACCACATCCAGTCATTATTCAAACACGATGTGATCCTTGTGGTCCATAAAGGGTGATGATATGTATCCATATCTTCAACACTGTTTGTGAGACAATGAAGAATTATTTCCTCACCCTATAAAGTCCCTATTAAAGGGGTTGTATCGCTACTAAGATCATGTCTCAGATTATGGGGACAGTAAAAAAAAAGCACTTTTGTAATTGGTTTCCATCAGTCACTTGGTTTAGCAAATATTAGCTTTTCTGTAAATCTGTGTTCTATTTCTGCTGTTGCTGGTCGGACATGCCCCCTGGCCGGATCCCGTCCCTAGACATGCCTGCAGTACTGTGATTGGCTGCCTGCACACTTTGAGCTGTTAAAATCGATAGTGAAACCAAGGGCTGCTGGCTGTATACACATCTACCAGCTCTAGGGTGATTGATCTAGGCAATGACTGCCTGTTTAAGTCACAGATCCCCTCATATAACACAGTATTATAGAGTCTCCTGCCAGTTAATAGGGGGAGAGGAAGGGGTAGGGCAGTGTGCATTGCTCCATATAACCAAGTCTGCTACCTGGTAACAGAGGGAAAGGGGTGGGGAGCAGTGTACACTCCTCACATGTCTCATCAGTTCTGGCTGTGTGTATAACTGCATATACCACAGTCATACAGTCTCCTGTCTGGTAACAGAAGGGGAGGAGGGAGGGGGAAGTGTACACTCCTCACATGTCTAATCAGTTCAGGCTGTGTATATAACTGCATATACCACAGTCATACAGTCTCCTGTCTGGTAACAGAAGGGGAGGAGGGAGGGGGCAGTGTACACTCCTCACACGTCTCATCAGTTCAGGTTGTGTGTATAACTGCATATACCACAGTCATACAGTCTCCTGTCTGGTAACAGAAGGGGAGGAGGGAGATGGCAGTGTACACTCCACACAAGTCTTATCAGTTCAGGCTGTGTGTATAACTGCATATACCACAGTCAGTCTCCTGTCTGGTAACAGAGGGGAAGGGGTGGGCAGTGTACACTCCTCACATGTCTCATCAGTTCAGGCTGTGTGTGTATTTTTGCATATAGCACAGTCATACAGTCTCCTTTCTGGTAACAGAAGGGGAGGAGGGAGGGGGCAGTGTACACTCCTCACATGTCAAATCAGTTCAGGCTGTGTATATAACTGCATATACCACAGTGATACAGTCTCCTGTCTGGTAACAGAAGGGGAAGGAGGGAGGGGGCAGTGTACACTCCTCACATGTCTCATCAGTTCAGGCTGTTTGTATAACTGCATATACCACAGTCAAACAGTCTCCTGTCTGGTAACAGAAGGGGAGGAGGGAGAGGGCAGTGTACACTCCTCACATGTCTCATCAGTTCAGGCTGTGTGTATAACTGCATATACCACAGTCATACAGTCTCCTGTCTGGTAACAGAGGGGAAGGGGTGGGCAGTGTACACTCCTCACATGTCTCATCAGTTCTGGCTGTGTGTATAATTGCATATACCACAGTCATACAGTCCCCTGTCTGGAAACATCCGTTGAGGTGGGAGGGGGCAGTGTACACTCCTCACATGTCTAATCAGTTCAGGCTGTGTATATAGCTGCATATACCACAGTCATACAGTCTCCTGTCTGGTAACAGAAGGGGAGGAGGAGGGGGCAGTGTTACACTCCCTCCACACGTCTCATCAGTTCAGGTTGTGTGTATAACTGCATATACCACAGTCATACAGTCTCCTGTCTGGTAACAGAAGGGGAGGAGGGAGAGGGCAGTGTACACTCCTCACATGTCTCATCAGTTCAGGCTGTGTGTATAACTGCATATACCACAGTCATTCACAAGACTGGTAACATAGGGGAAGGGGTGGGCAGTGTACACTCCTAACATGTATCATCATTTCATGCTGTGTTAAAATGTCATATACCACAGTCATACAGTCTCCTGTCTGGTAACATAATGGAGGAGGGAGGGGGCAGTGTACACTACCTCACATGTCTAAATCAGTTCAGGCTGTGTTATATACTGCATATACCACAGTCATACAGTCTCCTGTCTGTAACAGAAGGGGAGGAGGGAGGGGCATTTGTACACTCCTCACACGTCTCATCAGTTCAGGCTGTGTGTACAACTGCATATACCACAGTCATCAGCCCTCCTGTCTGGTAACAGAAGGGAGGATGAGGGGGGCAGTGTACACTCCTCACATGTCTCATCAGTTCAGGCTATGTGTATATCTGCTTATAGCCAAGCTGAGCCTGAAGCTCTGCAGACAGGTGACAAGCATGCAGGAGGCTGAGGAGCTGTACTCTGCAGATACACTTCTGCTTCCACTGCACAGTCAGAGTGATGATGTCACAGGTCTTCAGTAAGGGGAGACACGCCTCCTGGGAGAAGAGACACACCTGCTGAGAGGAGAGACTTCCTCATGGGTTTCAAATTCAATCTCAGAGAATTAGCTGAAGAGCCCGAACAGTTCAAACGAGACAACCCCTTCAAAGAACTCTCCCTTAGCATAGCATGTGCCCCAAAAAGGGGGACTCCACAGAAGTAGCCCTTACCTTACCCTAAATCTCACCCTTTGACAACAAATAATAGAAACAGTAACAGACCCATACGCGTTTTGTCCATAAACTGGACTCATAAGTGGGAAAAATAATAAAGAATCACACCATAGTGATAACTAAGTATGGGTAAGCCAAGTCCTTTGTATGACAGGATAATAGTGATCTCTAAAACTTCAGTGAGGTTCAGGAGGAGAAATAGGATGCAACGAATTTTATCAGCTTTTGGTAAATCAGTCCTGTGTACCAGAGTAGTCAGCTCGATTTTACGCTCTCTGGGTATGTGTATCAAACCAGGCCAATGGTAGGGTCCTCTCTCCCTCTGTCGTGCCAATTGTCATTAATCACTTATCAGTGTACTCATTTGACTTATGTATGTAACCCCCTCGAATGTACAGCGCCCTGGAATCAACGGCGCTTTAAAGTAAATAATAATAATAATGTTGTTTTCATTTCCATAATTTCTTGGCAATGATGTATTTTGTGCACATTCATTGAGCAGGAATAGGTGTCCTGGTCATATATCTGTAATTGAGATAAATCGTCCCTTTAATGCATTCGAAGATATATAAAACATGTTTGCAGGACTGTATTACCCGGGAGACAAGCGAGGGATTTTCTGCTATGCAGACTGAATAATGTTGAAAGCCAGCATCATGTCACATTTTGTGTGCAGTTTCCAAAGAGTAATCCAAGCATGACGAATGGGACACAGACTCTCTTTGTCCTGGGGACACACCTACAATATTCAACCTGTTGTTTGTATAGGGACATCTATGGGACACCAGGAACAAGCAGAGGACCGCAGAACGAGCAGATACAAAAAGACCCTAAAGGAAGGCGCCATCACTTTCCCAAACCGAGGCCTATTAAGTACATTTAGATTCTACATAATCTATTACAAAGCAAATATCTGCGAAATGAACCAATTCAGTTAGCTATTTTAAACTTCACAAATTGGAATTTCACAGTATCCTTGTTTTAATATTTTACAGTGTAACACTTGATTATCCTTCTATTGCCCAGCTTATGGTAATGTATCCACATTATATACAGTGTTATTATGATACAGATGGTTAAAAAAAAGTAGACAGTTGTGACCAAAAGGATTCAATTACATTACTGCCAATTGCAACAAAAGATCTGCAAATGGTTTTCTAACTACAACTATCAACTGTCCAGATAGTTGATATCCAAATTGATTATATAGGTTGGGGTCCCAGTCCTGGAAATTGTCCTGAGCCCTAGTATAGGGGCTCCAGGTACCAAGTTCCTCCGTCTTGGTGCTACTACAATGTTCCCAGTGAGTTTATGTGGAAGGAAAGTGTGCTTGCTCAGGAGCCAGTCCAAACAAAATCCTCTCTATTACAGTTGTGGTGGAGAGGATAAACAGGGGACTTGGGGCCCCAATGCTAGTGATCACTGAGGTGTTTTCCAGCAAGCCCTAAGTGATTAAACATTTATCACCTAAGAGTCAATACATGTACAATACAATACAGTAATATGTTGAGATGTCGCCGCAAGAAGTATATTGCTGGCCCCAGGACTAAACCCACTCCATTGATAGTAATTGGTGGCTATTACAGCTGGCAAACTGTATCATGGGTTAAAAAGTCCAAAAGCAATTTAAAAACAAAACTTTAAAAGGGCTTAACAAAAGAAAATAATAAAATAAAAATAGAATTCCCAATTGTGTTTTTGTTTGGTTTCTCAAAATAAATGAAATAAAAAGTGACCAACAAAGTCCATGGATGAAAAATTAAGAAAAAGATTGGGTCCCTGAAATAAGGGTTTTTTCAACCCCCCCATATTGGCCAGGATTTATGCCGCGACCTATATAATAATGTTAACATGCTTTATGTAGTACACAGTGACCTTCATGAATATGAAACACATTTTGTTTGTTTTCCAATTTTTTTAAAAAAAAAATTTTTAAAAACCCCAAAAACTAAGGTTTTGAGGGACTTTCTAATACATTATAAGTTATTTAAAAGCGGCCATTAAAAAAGTAACTTGATACCTTAACGGACCAACTTTATTCAGGCTAAGTGAAAAAAGATGATCGTTTTAATGGAATTACAAAGGTGAAAATGCCAAAGCCACAGCATAATAATCTCACCATTCCCTAGAATCTGTTCGATAATTAACACATCACCAAGCTATAAAAAATTTTAGTTTTAATCCTAATCTCATTACTATTCCTTTTTCTTTTTAACAGGTTTGCCTCTACTTTACTACTCCATATATGACAGCTGCACCTTTTCTTGGTTGCACGAATCGTTGCAAAAATAACTAGTTAAGTAACTCAATGGTGGTTTTTTGTGGGGTTTTTTTTTTTAAGTGATTGTAGAATTTAGATGTTTTTTTCCCTCAATAGAGTAATATGAAAATCACCTTAAAATGGGTTATTAAAATTACTTTCAATTTTCTCATATAAGTTTTGAAAACACTTTATGCACAAATATTTAGTCCTAATTTTATTGAGTTCTTGAAGATCACATACCAATTTGAACTTAAATGCTTAAATTCCTCTGGAAATTTTGTGGGATTTCTTAATGTTTATGGCTGAATTTTCATGTTCTAATATTTAATTTTTAGATTTAAAGCTCTTTTCTGGTTGATTTCTAAAATTCTCTATTCTATTAGATATACAGCTTAGTGCTCTGTCATTGTGTTACAAGTCTCCAAAAAACCTGATTTTCTTCACTAAGTCATTAAGTTGCATGATAAAATTCTGTCTTTCTTTGGAACCTGATGCATACTGTTTTAATATTGAGTTGAACTAATGCTGTATAAATTTATATGCAGTATGCTTCCACTACTGGTGACTACAAACAGAATTTTATTATTTAACTTCACCGCTATTCAAAATAATAAAAATAACAGATCTCCATCCTTTAATTCTTTATCTTTTTTTTCTTTTTATTGTATAGGATTTACCTGGGCTCTTTCTGTTGTCACTATAGCTATGCCATAATGAAATCTGAAACCTAATGGGTATATTTTGGTATATTTAACCTTTGCCAACCATTACATGAAATACCAAATAAGAAGTTACCAACACAGTTACCTTTCTGCATTAATATTCATGAGGCTTGGAGTCACTATCATTAGCTATGACCTTGCCATGATTTAATACACTGCAGCAATTATCAGGCTGATCCCCATTGTCTCTTGCCTTATGGTTTATGCATTCTCTCCTGCTATGTTGTATTTGCATTTTGTCTCTAGAAATCTTTTGGATGGGCTTGGATGGAGTTAGATGCATTTAAGACCAGGAGGGTGCAGAGGGGACATATCGGTTTGAATGGTTTTTAGCAGCATTTACATTGCTATTGTACAGTAGCTGTGTTCCTGAGTTGTGCGGTTATGTTTCCGATTCCCGGGAAGTTCTCTTTGCACCAGGGCGTGCCTTGAATCACATCAAAAGGCCCAAGTTCCACAAAAGAAAAAAGAAACTTGAGTAGGCTTGATCTTACAAAGACAGGCAGAGAGAGAAGAGAAAAGCCTGGACAGCATTGAATACTAAATGAGTCCAGTCAACCCCAGGAGTTCTTTAGCACATACATTTGTCTTATTGTGCGAGGGTGAAGCTAAATCCTGTCTTGACACAAACTGTTCTCTGCCTTTGACATTGACACTGCATATGTACAAACATCGGCTCGCTGCAAGTCATGTGCTCTAACTTCTCGTCTGTAACAGAAAGCATTTCATTCTGGTTTAATTCTATACTGCAGAAAGCAAAATTTAATACTGCAAATATTACAAGTGTCAGGTATCATGTTCAAGTCTTTGAGAATGAATTGCTGTTCCAGGGGCCAACAGAAGAAAGTTGCCTACACATATGAAGGAACTTACAATGAAGCAGCACCAGCACAATTTTTGGGACACACAGTATCTCACAGAAGTGACTACACCCCTCACATATTTTTAAAAATATTGTATTCTATCTTTTAATGGGACAACACTCAAAATATGATACTTTAATAAAATGTAATGTAGTTAGTGTGCAGCTTGTATATCTTACGAGAGAAGATCCTGTAGTACCCATATTTTATGGGGCCCCCAAAGTCCACAAAAATTTTCCTCCTGGCCTGCCCCCAAAATCAACGGGCAATAATTCCCTTAATGAACAGCAAACCGTGGTTATAAGTATTTTCAACCCATAGTACAAACCCTCCCAAGGAAATATTGGGATACCACCTCAGTATTACAGAATTTAACAGGAAAACCCGGAATGATAATTACATCGGGGGACCTGTATGTAATAGGCCTATACTCATGCATACCACATATGTAGCCCTATCACGGTTACTTTTTTTTCTCAAACAATCAGGCCTATAGAAAAATTTAAAAAGAAATTCATCCTTATGGGGAATAGATATAAAATACCAGCTTTTTTTTAAAATTTTAACATCAGTTTTACTTACAATTGTTGGGAGCCCCATGGGTTACTTTTTTTCACGTCCTGGCGAACATCACAATGCTGTGAACCAATTCCATTTATATGTAAAATCCCTTTTTGGATGGGATCAAATGGTATGGGCCACATCATGACCTTATATTTGGGGGCACAAAGACCTCAACAACCCTTCTTGGACCATTTTTGAAACAATTTAATCTACGTTTTCACTGGAATTGGAACGGGAGGGGGGTTCCATTTTTTAGACATCTACTTATGGGGTACACACAATCAGGAAAGATAGTTACTACATTATATGCAAGCCAAAATTTCGGCAACAGCATTTTAAAAGCAAACAGTTTCCATGCAAAACACCATAAAACTTTCCATTGAAAGTTTATTAGGCCCTAAATTGCACTTTGGGGAAAAGCTACAAGGAGGTGGAAAGGTTTTTGAGAAAAGACTCACAATAGAGGATATTGTAGAAAGACATGAAAAAAGCAAAGCAGAAATGAGGACTTGACCAACAGCAATTACTTTAAAAAAAAAGGGTAAAAAACAAAAAACTAAAGTGGGGTAATAAAATGTTTTTTTCTACCAAAAAAAGTAAAAATTTTTAAACAAAAAAAATCTAAATTTTTAAAAAAAATCAAAATTTTAAGACAGATACAAATTTGGCACCCCTTAGACAAAGGGGTAGGAGTCATACCCAGGAAAAGGGAAAACCCAGGAAAAATCAATCCCCAGTTAAATTAAAAATTCACTAATTCGCCCAAAAAGGCCTCACAAAAAGGATATTAAGATGTGGCGGGGCACGGTGCAATGCTTGCAAGTTGACTATGAAATCACACAAACACAGACAATAACAATACACAAATACTGACATCAAGCAATTTTCCAAAACTGCAATAGTCATCATTGCATTTATATAATAAATTTCACAATGTAAATGTTAAATATGTAGGTAGCACTAAAGGGAAAGTCAAAACTAATCATGGAACATGTGCTAGCAAAAAAAAACAAAAGGTCGGTATCTGGGGCTTCTAGGCACTTTTATTGAAGTCTAAAGGGAGACCAACGGTTAAAATTCTCCCAATAGAGCGGGTCCCAATCCATACAGAGGGGGAAAATTTGGGGACTAAAATAGTAAGACATAGGGAGGTTTTCGGGAATATTAAATTTGGGGAACTGGGAGACCAAAGGGTTAAATTACCGCACAACAATATATTTATTAATAGAATTTAACATTGGTTTTCCCCAGATATTTATTCCCTTATAGAAAACGTATAAAACCCTACATCCATTCCCCCCTAGATACGTCAAAAGTGATCATGTTACAGGCGGTCAGGTGATTGTTTTTAGTTTTTTTTAAAAAGATTTTCATTCACATAGCATACTATACAGTGACAAGGCCCGGCGCCCATAATGCAGTGCTATACCACTTATGTGGTGTATTTGCTAGTGTCTTTTACGTTTGGGGGATGGAAAAAAATGCTGTTTTTACGCTACGGCTTTTTGTATTGGGGTGGTATCAATTTGCAACCATACCCAGATATCCGTTTACTCTGTGCTTCTTGTATAACAATGTAAATTTGGTGTGCCCTCAAAATAGGTGGTAGGTGGACAGGATGACATAATACACAGGCGGGTAGGTAGATGGACAGGATGACATATTGTACACAGGCGGGTTGGTGAACAGGATGAGGGGGTAAAATAATAGAGCCACACACAATACATTGAGGACACGTGCGAATTCTCAGATTCATTGATGCATAAAACAAAGCCTCCATTAAAACCCCGTTCTGTCCCCCCTCATCACAGGTCTACTGAGAAGCAGGCTGACGGAAATTATTGCCAATTATCAGCGGTTATCAGTGGTGTGACTGAGGGCAGGACACTCCTCACATGGATAAGACCTGCCTTACCACGTGCTGTACACCTGACGATTACTCCTCTATTCTAGGGATCACAGTGCCTGCCCTATACAAGCTGTATATTGTATAACTGACTGGGTTATTATTAGCTTGGTAAACTCTGTTGTCATTGTAACGGGTTGGTGGATTCACTGGACCACCGCAAGCATATATTAAGCCACGCCGGACGGGGTTTAAGTAGCCACCGTATTAAACCAGGGCCCCCCGCAAAACGGGTGGACTTGCTGCGGCGTAGGCTACCCGTCCTACCCCTGACGTGACTTTTTTTTGCGATGGGGGCCGGGGGAAGCGTGGACAGAAACGTAACCAGAGGCGAGTCGGGGGCAGGGGGAGGGCGGGCGGGCGGCAGAGGTTTGGGTCAAGATGGGGAGACGGCCCGGAAGGCCGTTCAGCAGGGGCGGAGGGAAGAGATTGGCGCCGGAACCTCAGCAGTCTCCCCCTCTTTTTACAATTTGGAGAGGAGGTCAATGACAGATTGCCTCAGGTTCCCACAAAGCTCCTCCGGCCCGAACCCCCTTTTAGTCAATAAGAAGAACTGCTTCCCCCTTTCTGTTTCTCCCCAGCACCTCCTTTACCTCAAAAAGTTATCGGTTGGCCCCCAGGGGAAGACGAAACAGATCCGGGAGAACGGTTCAGCCCCCCCCAATTTGAGGAGAGAAACATGGAAACCTTCGGGATACGCAGAGTAGGGGGCAACGTACTTGTAGGACACCAGTTTTAGTTTGCCAAAAACAACAAAAGGCCCAAATACTTAGGGCTAACTTTTAAAGGGCACCTTGAACATAAATTTTAGCGGATAACTAAACCTATCACCCGCTTTAAAAGGACAGAGGTCTACGGACCTGTCGCCTGGGCTTTGGGCG
>JAODAL010019020.1:0-73150 GCA_025379985.1 Phyllomedusa bahiana
ACTGTCCAAAATATTTGAAGAGACAGTCCCCCTTTACCTGCCAATAAACCTTTATTTTGCTAAAATTAAAGGAATTCCGCCCTTGCTCCGATTTTATTTCAGCTTCAGTTGTGTTGTCTATTACATAGAGTTGCCCCCGGGTTGCTGTATTGCTTTTTAACCTAATTCCCTGGCTTTCCCTTTACGCTACCAGTATGTTACCCACTGTATACATGCTGCTGCACTAGTCTGTTATACCTGCTGACTATATGCCGTTGTACCAGTCCATTAACCGCCTGGACAGCGTTCCCTTTTTAACGGCTACACCGCGTGTCTTGCAACCAGCCAGTGAAAGGGGTATGTAGGGCCAAGTTATTCTATCCAAAATGGCAAATATTTTTCCATTATCCGGGAAAAAAAATTAAAAGTTTTTGTTTTTAAACAGCAAAAAAAATGGGGGGGATTGTTTCATGGTTGGGATTTATTCAGTCACTTGGGGGTGGGTTTGGCAGTATGGTTTTTATTTGGCCCTTTAAATTACTGGTAATTTAGCCGGGGATTCAGGTTTTTAGTAGCGGTGTTATCGGTAACTGTACGCCATTTTAGTTTTATATCATACGGTTTAAAACTTTTGATATTTTTTTTTAAAATGAAAATTTTATTCGGGGGGGGGGACAATATTTTAGACCTTTTTTTTACCACTGGTTCCGTTGCAATTAGGGGGGGAGACCAAAAGCCCGAGGCTCCATCTTATACAGATTAGTGTGTGATTTCATCAATCGGGTTAATTTTGAAGCGAACCGGGGGGACACTGTAAAAAGGGGGAAAATAGCGGGCAAAGTGAGTCTTAAAAAAAAACTCCTTTGGGGGCCCACACCACAGTCCGACACTGCCCCAAGGTTTTTGGGAGGCCAGGGGTTTTCATCAAGACCCCGGTGGATTTATTTTCCCCCAACGGGAAGGGGAAAAGGAGAGGCAACCAAAAAGGGGTCTCCCTGGGGGGCCCTGCCATGAATTTGTATGCTTCACTGTGGTCTCCACTCCACTCCACCCACTCCCTGGAGTTTCGGGGTAGGAAAGGAACCAGTTGGAGGAAGTGTTGGAGGACCACCTGCTTGTGCGGGCCGGTCGGATCGGGCGTATGTTCAGGAGGCAAACGAGTTTCTAAGTAGAGTGCTGGAGGGGCCAGATCGACTGCCAGAGGAGGACCGAAAGGGTGCACTGCAGCTGTTGACCCAGCTGGATCGGTTAAAAAGGTAAACAAAAAGTCCCAATTATTTTTACCATTTCCCCCGATGAGGGAAATGCTTACTTTGTAATGGTGCGCGGTCAAAGACTCTTTATTTGCACAAGGAAGATGAAGCCTTACCCTGGGGTTTGCAAACAAAAGTTGGAAACATTGTTATGTTATTAATGTGCAAAAATAACACAAGTATAACATTTTTTTGTTTTTTTCATCAACAATATGCGTGTGCGTTGTGTGAGTGTAAAGGTAAAGGGGCCCCTCTCCGTGACTGTGGATTGCTGATATGGCTGAATCTAAAGCCGACAACCCAAGGGATTTCAAACAATGCTGGAAACCAAGTAAACACCTCAAGATGTCACGTCAGTGGGGGTGCAGGGGGCCCACCGCCCCAGCCCACCCCCCTCCACTTATTCTCCCCTAATGGCGACCCCATCGGACGACAGTCCCTCCCACTATGTGGGGGCGCGGGGAAAATGCGAATAACAGTCCGGGTTAAAGGCAAGGGTACCCCCCAAAGCCACAAATCGGAAAACCAAGAGAATAACGAAGCCAAAACCAAAGGGGCAAAACCCGGGGGGTAATGCAGTACAAAAAGGCGAGAACAAAAGGGAAAAAAGTAAGTTTGGCGGGTAACAAGGGAAACAATCCAACGGGAAAGGAGAAACACAAGGGGGAAACCCTTTTACAGGCAAAGGTAAAGCAAACAGCCATTTAAATGACCCCCCGGGGGGGCCCCTATTGGGCTAGCGCACATCCCTGAGGATTTTGGGGCCGACGTCACTCCTTATCAGGCTTTCCCTGGCGTGTCACACACTGGGGGGATTAACCCCTTTTGCACCTTACTTTTGCACGGGAACAACATGTGCCGGGGCAAACCCCCCTTTTTGGGGGGCCCAGGGGGGGCCCCCCCGGCCGGGTTGTCCGGGTGGGGGCGGGAATTCCGATCAGAGATTCGGCAGAACAATTGGGGCCGGGCCTCTCCCCGGACCAAACCCTTCCATTGGGCCAAATTTTTCGGACCGCCCTACGGGGGTCCAAGATACGAGCGAGTATTCCCCTTCCCCCCAACGTTTACAGGAGGGGGGGGCTTGGAAGGGGGAAGTCAAAGCCCGGATGTACCTCTTTAATAATGATTGAGAAAGCATAAAAACCCGAGAAAGGCGGTAACTTCATCGGTATGCAACGGGGTTTAAACTTTTTGTACAAAAAAACGGACCCACAAAAATTGGGGGGTGTTTTTCCGAAGGCACCCTTAAAAAGTAGATTACGGGAACAACCAAACCTTTTCTCCCACAGAAAAACCACTGGAGCAGAGACCCTCCTTCCCCTTTCCCCTTTTGGTGCTTCCCTTGAGCAATTCTCTGAATTTTGGGCCCCGGGTGGCACAGATCCTTAACGATAAAAACCACCCCCCTATGGCCCAAAATTTAGCATTGGAAAAAGATGCATGTCCCGGCTGAAAACCATAATTACAGAAATGGCGAAACACCCGACGAACTGTTATCGATTGTTAAATTGCAAAATTTCCCCTAACGGTAAGTATTTCACCCAATCCGCTTGCTGTAAGAAACAAAACAACGAAGCTTTTGTGTAACTGTTTGGTTCACCCTCTTTGTCTGCCCATTGGTCTCAGGGTGAAAGGCCAGAGGAGAGAAGGGTAATACCCAGAGCCTTACAGAGGGATCTCCAGAACCGAGAAACAAATTGAACCCCTCTGTCAGAAACGATATCTCGGGTAACCCCTGCAGTTTCACAATTGTTTGACAAACAACTCAGTGAGCTTTTGGAGCTGCAAACCGCCTGAGTGGAACCAAATGACACAATTCTAAAGCGTACCCACCACCAACCCAAATGACCATCTTACCCCCAGAGGTAGGCAGAATCGGTCCATAAAATCCATTGAAATATGGGTCCATGGTGCTCGGGTACGGGAAGAGGACAAAGTTCCCCAGGAGGGGAAAGGGGTTTTGGGAACCTTTGCCGAGCACAAATGTTACAGGGTGCCACATAGGCCTCCACATCACGAAATAACGACGGCCCCCATAGTTGCGAGAGATGAGCCTCTTTGTGCCAGACACTCCGGGATGTCCAGATAATACAGAATCATGTAGTTCCCTTAACCCCTTAACGATCTTGGGCGTATCAGTATGTCCCAGGGCCGCTAAGGGGCTTTTCAGGGGGATCGCTCCGCGACCCCACCACACAGCCCCCGGGTGTTAGGCGGAAATCGGCCGCTAACACCAGGGGTAACAGTTTTACCCATCAACACGCGGCAAAGATGGCCGCGGGTTCTGAATTAACGCGATCGGTGCCGCGCAATCCGGTATTGGTGGGGAGCCGGAAGGGTCCCTTTACTTACCCGGCCGTTTGCCCACTTCCCCGTCCGCAACGGAAGGGGGGAAAACCGCCTCTTTGTAACCCAATGCATTGCCAGCAATTCTTAGTTTTATTAACAATCGCGCCCCCCTATGGCAAGACCACGGTGGCCTCAAGTTACAGTAAAAAAAAATAAATAAATAAATAAAGTTTTTTAAAAACAAAAAAAAGATTAAAATTCAAACACCCCCCTTTCCCCCTTTTTTCAAAAAAATCATTAAAAAAAATAAAAAATTACACATATTTGGATCCGTTCCAAAAAGTCAGTCCCATAAAAATTAAAAAACATTTTATCCCTACGCTGAACAAACCCCCAAAAGAAAAAAAAAAATCCAACGGCAAAATAGCATTTTTTGGCCCTTTTTCATAAAAAAAGGGAATAAAAAGATAAAAAAAGTCGCATGCATCCAAACGCTAGCAAAAAAAGTACATTTACCCGCAAAAAAGCCCCCCCCACTGACATCCGTGTTTTAGTAAAAAAAGTTTTTGGCCACAAAATGGCCCCATAAAAAATGTTTGGAATTTTTACGGTACCAAAACATAACGGAAACCCTACATGTTTGGTATTCCCGGATCATAAAACCTTGAATACAGATCCCACAATATTTACCAAAGTTTGAAGCCGAAAAAAGCAACACCACCGAAAAACATGGCAAAAATCTTTTTTTTTTCACAATTTGTCCCACTTGGAAATTTTTTTTGCGTTTCCCCAAATATATTCATATTAAAGTAAATACCCATTAAAAGTACATCTTGTCCCCAAAATAAAAGCCCTCACGGTCTTGTAGGTGGAAAAATAAAAAAGTTTGGTTTTAAAAGGGCGGGAGGGAAAAAACGAACGTGTCCCCAAAAAAAAAAACCGCCTGGTTCAAAGGGGTTTTTAACAAACGAAAGCGAAATGGGGGGGGCAAAGACTTTAGAAGCAGGACAATTAGCCGGTCTCATGTCCTGGTGTTGTCTTTATCTCAGGGGGCTAAATCGGGGGCCCATGGCTGAGACAACGTCCCCTTGGTTAAAAAATGGGTAGGGATCCCCCGAGGAGTGACTGGCACAGAAGCCTCTAGATAACGCGTCAGCTTAATTTTTTAGACCCGGTCTGTAAGTGACGAAAAAATTTAAAAAAGGGTAAAAACAACGCCCAACGAGCCGAAGTGGATTCCAGCCTTTTGGCCTTCTCTAGAAAGGTCAGGTTTTTAGATCCGTTAGAACCGTGACTTGGTGTTGGGCACCCTCGAGGAAGTGGCGCCAAATTCCCAAGAACCCACTTAATCGCAAGAGCTCGTGGTTCCCAACGTCCTAATTCCTTTCTGTTGAGGAAAATTTTTCGGGAAAAAAGGCGCAAGGACGGAGAATTTGTCATGGCGGCCGACCCTGAGAGAGGGACCGCCCCTACCCCGAACTCAGAAGCATCAACCTCGACGAAAAAGGGTTTACTGTGATCTGCTGATTCAACACCGAAGCTGACACAAACACTGCTTAAGTTCTCCAAATGCCTCTATGGCCTCAGGTTGCCCAATTACTGAACTTCACCCCTTTCTTAGTCATATCCGTCAACG
Source organism: Phyllomedusa bahiana (assembly GCA_025379985.1). Lineage (NCBI taxonomy): Eukaryota > Metazoa > Chordata > Amphibia > Anura > Hylidae > Phyllomedusa > Phyllomedusa bahiana. The sequence continues at coordinate 5,158 of JAODAL010019020.1, forward strand.
GCCGAAACAAGAACAGAAAAAATCCGAATAAAATTTTTGATAATAGTTGGCAAACCCAAAAGGGAAACCCCTGCAAGGCCTTCAGGGAGGCGGGGCAGACCCAGTCGAGATAGGGCCCGAACCTTATCGGGATTCATACGAAAAAGAGTTGGGAGTCAGGATGTATCCCAGGAAAGGGAAACCCCCCGAAACCCCAAAAAAACACCTTTCGAGTTTGACAAACAATTATTGCACCTCAAAATTTGTAAGATTTGTCGCACATGTTTAAAAATGTGATGCCCAGTTTTGTGAATAAATTAAAATGTCATACAGATAATGACCATAAAACGACCAATCATTCCCCGAAAAACTCGTTTACCAGGTTCTGGAAGACCGCAGGCGCATTACACAGCCCAAAGGGCATAACTAGATGTTCAAAATGGCCCTCTGGGTATTAAATGCGGTCTTCCCCTCATCTCCCTCCTTGCTACAGATCAGATATAGTGCCCTCCTTAGGTCTACTACTATGGAAAACCACTTAGCCCCCATGAACAGGTTAAAACAAAATCCTTGAATCAATGGTAAGGGGAATAGATCTCCTCACTGTTATTTTATTGAGCTCCCGAAAATCAATGCATGTGCGGAGAGTTCATCTTTGCGTTCTACAAAGGAAGAACCGCGGCACCCATATGTACACGGAAGGGGCGATGTGACCTCTACTGTAAGTCTCGCTGCAATGTATTGCTTCATCGGCGTTCTCACAGACCCAACATATTAAATCCTGCTTATGATTTTCACCCCCCGCAAAAAATTCGAAAGCACAGTCATAATGATCTATACGGGTAGACTTCTCAGACTGGGTCTTGGAGAACACCTCAACAAAGTCACGAATAAACGCGGGAATCTGCTCAAACTCCACATTACCAAAGAACAATAGGAAGACATTTCTTAATAAACTGTTTTCGCCCACCTAATAAACTCCCCCAAATTCACAATCAAAATACGGTGTTGTTGTTTCTGAAGTCCAGGGCAACCCCAACAAAAACATCAGCGGGTAAGTCCTCCATGTTAAACAAAATACATTTCCTCCTTAAGTATAGCCCCAACAACAACTCAAGTTCTGGGGTGGCAATACTGGATATTGCCCTTGACCAACGTGGTGGAATCAATAGCCACAACCTGCAGAATCAGAGAGAGACCTCCAAGGAATGCCCAGACACCGTACGAAGGAAGCTGTCCCATGAAATTGGAGGCTGATCCAGAGTCCCAAATGCACTCCCAGAATCACAGCTGGAAAAAATACGACATTTATACTGGAAGCAATATTTTTTGACACAATAGGGAATTACCTGCTCGCCTGAAGTGAACCTTCCCGGAAGTCACCTAGGCGCTGAAGGTTTTTCCGCCAATGGCTTCTTTTGGGACACCCCGGAATGTGAAGGCCAACCCCCCGCCACAGTAGTAGCCCAGACCCTGGGAGCGACCAGGGAGGATCCTGCGGTCCAGGCAGCACCCTCAGAAGATGCCCTACCTGCATAGGCCTCCTCCGTGGGTATAGTCTGCAGCAAAGTTCAGGAGTGGGAAGCAGAACGCTGAAGAGGTGTTAAGCTGGGCAAACTGGAGAAAGGGTCATTCCCGTCTACTCTCCCTAAACCGTCTGTCTACCGCGCCACCAGGCAATCGCCACATCCAAGAGCCTCGGGGTAGGATAAGCCACAACAATTCGCTTAACATGATTTTCTGCTACATGCAGTCTGAACTGGCACCATGATGGCTGGGTCTATCACCCTGAACTGAACACACCAGCGTGAAATACCGAAGCATAAACCTCTAGCCGGACCGCTTACCCTGCCTTAAGGTGGTGAGTTTAGTTCTCAGTCCACTCGCGCTACTCCTATGCAGGATCGTCGAAGAGGGAGTCCCAAGGAAACAAAAAATTCTGTCGACTGAGGAAAATTCGGTGCCTCTAGGGTAAGAGAATGCCCACTCTGGGCAACCCATGGACAATTCCCACTCTCAGTTTCCACAGTTACCAAAGTACGTGCCGAGTTAAAAAATACAACGACAGCCATCCTTGAAATAACAGAAAGGCCCTTCTGTCACCGTGAAAACTATCAGGTAACTGGATAGGGGGTTCCAACAACAGGAGTTGGCGAATGTCGGGAACACCATCCTGGGGGAACCCACGGAGTTACTTCCTTATGCATGCCACCCATAATTGCCAGGATCTTGACCTAACTGGGTAAGATCCCCTGCAATCTGCTCTACCAGCAAATCGTCATGGGTCCATGGAGCGTGGAGAGCAGTAATGTATGCTGTGAAAATGTCACGTCAGTGAGGTGCAGTGGGGCCCAGACTGCGCCCCAGCCCACGACCCTGCCCACCTATTGCATGCTGCCTTAAATGGCAGACCCCATCTGGACGACAGTACCCTACACTATTACGTGCAAGGGCCGTCAGGGAAACGAAAAGTACACAGTCCACCGTTGTCGATAACGTAAGGGTACGCCCAAAGCCCCAAATCGGAAAACCAAGAAAATAACAGTAAGCAAGCCAAGTGGTCCAAAACCATGAGGTAACGCAGTACAGAAATCAGAGGACGATAACGAGGTCGAGGAGCAAGCCGATGGTCAGGGTTACAAGCGCAAACAAGCAAACGGGGAATACAGTGATAACACGAAGGGTAACTTGACAGGCACAAGGTAATGCAAACTGAGGCCATTTTTAAAAATTAGCCGCCCAGACAACCGCCCCAGCAGCTGATTGGGAGCGGCCTCCGGGCTCCTCTATTGGTCTGAGCGACACATCCTCTGAGCTGATTTGAAGCCGAGCTATCACTCCTATCAGCCAGGCTTCTCCCTGGGCGCGTCACACGACTGGAGGGATTAACCCCTGTAGCACCTTGCTCCTGCACGGCAACAACGTGTGCCGTGACAATAGACCTGGAAACATTGTTGTGTGCCTGAAGTTAATCACTGGCATTGCACTACAGATCCCACACCACACCTCTCCCCGCAATACTTAAAGAACCAGGGTAACTGACCTGTCAGGAATCTCCTGCTATACCTTGGAACTTGTTTACTGTGTTTGCCCTTAGTTTGCCCTCAGTCAAGATGGTGGATCATGTCTCTGCTGGGTGCCATCTTGTTTCCTGTTGTCAGCCTATATAAACTCTTCAAGCCTGACTCCCATTGCTTGAGTATTGTGCTTAGTGCCTGCTTGCAGTCCTCTAGCCCTGAACTTGCTTTCCTGTCAGTTCCTCACCTTGGCAGTTTACCCTGCAAACTTCTGATACATATCTATCACTACTGAGCTTCTCCTGACCTCGTCTGGATCCAGTCTCCATCACTCCTATCTCCTGTTCCAGTCTGCAATTGCCTTCGCTGTGTTCTAGCCAGTCCATGCCATTGGATTCCAGCTGTATCCACTAGTATCGTGACATGACCGTTCTCCACTACACCTATCTGGTTGCTTCTGCTGGTCCTGGTGCTTGGCTGCAGATAGTTTAGACTGGGGGTTGACGGTTGTCTTCACTACTCATCTTTTTTCCCTGCCAGTCTGTGTTCTGTGTGGTTTGCATGTCAGAGACTGAAACTCTGATATCCCTTGAGAAGACCACTTTTTCTCTGGGACATTGCTTGCAATAGCCTTTTGTAGCTTGAGCTGGCGTTTCTGACTGGATTATATTGCTTGGATTACTGACCTCTTTGCCTGCCTTCTTGACCTCTGTACCTTTTTCGCTCAGGTTCACCTATTTTCTACCCAACTATTCTTTATTGTGTTGGTCTGTCCTATCTTGTTCAGTGTTTCACTAAACCAGTGTAGTGACCCTCATCCAGTTGTTTCTGACCGCTTAGGGTTCGGCCAGCAAGTATGCAGGGACCTAGCACTATAGCACACTGGCTGTCTGTCTGTGTCATCCTATCTTGGTCCAGGGGCCTCTCATAATGACCTAACATAAAATCTGCCGTCAGTGAAAGGGTAGATGGCCATGCTTGTGCAGCTCTCCCACTTTCATGTATATATTACGCATATAGCCGAGCACACTCACTTATGTTTGGAACTACAGTGCACAAGCATGGCCATATCCCTGTTTGCTGATACCGGCTCATAGTGAACTATGAGCAAGCCTTAGAAAGGGATATTACAAAGTGGTGGTTTGAAATTGTCCTAGCACCATGGATTCAATTCACTGTCCCTATTAATGTGCACATCATGCTTGACGATATTGAAGTAAATCAGGATGTAGGTAGAGATGTTGATATCGATGCTAGGTATGCACTATGGGCGACATGTATGAACAGGGCTGAGCCAGAAGTCTGGCGTCTTTTCAGCCCGAGATCTTGCGCAGCCCCATTCGCTACAATTTTAAAGAGCCACACTCCTGTATCAGGCGCATTACAGAGCGCCCGCGGCACTTTGTAATGCATCTGATATCGGGGTGTGTGCAAGAGGTGTGGCGCACTACAACTGTACGATTCAACACATTTATGAACAGGTTTACCTGAGCCAGAATTGTCATCTTTGCATTAGAATACGCCTGATTTATGACCTGCAGTAGAACACATTAAGAAATTCAGGTGCATTCTACACTATTATAATTAGAGATGGGCAAATTGATTCTAACGAAGTGGACTTCATTTAGAATTTCAGGAAAACTTCGGTTCTGCACAAAATAGAAGTTTGGGTAATTCGTGGGAACGAAGCGTGTTTTTAATTGCTAAAATGGCCGCAAGCCCATGGAGTTACATGGGGCAAAGAACTCTGGGAGGAAGAAAGGAACACCCTCAATGACATGAAGCCAATCAGAGACCCGCTGGATTCTGTGACGTCACAGCACTATATAAGTCCGGAGGCCATGCTGGCTGCTCTCACTGCTCTTTGCTGCAGAGATCTCACACAAAAGAAACCCGCCTGTCCTCAACCTGCCTCTGTCTCGTCCGGGTCCCTCAGCCAGAGATTTACTATGTGGTCTGGGCTTAGCGCCACTATACAGCGAGCATGAACAATTTGAGGACAGTCAGCATCTGCTTGGCAGCGAAGAAGTGGGACCGACATCCCCTTCTTCTTGTGGTAGGTGGCAAAGTATGGATGTGGAGAGTGGCATAGGAGGTCATGTTGTGAGGAGTCAGCCTCTGCATACCAAGACCATTGAGGAGGACATCAACAATATTATCGATTATGATGTGGCCGACCGCACTTGGGAGCCAAGTGAAGCAAGAGCTTCATCATCGTCAGGAGAAGAGGGCGTCTGCTTGCGCGTCAGGCAGCGGCGCAGCCAGCAAATGGGTAGTGGGGCCGGGTGATCAGCAGGAATGCAGCAGTGTAGGTTTGGGAGCAAGGGGGCCATGGGGAGGACACCCTCTTCGCAGTCCAAGAAAGTAGAGCACAGGGGCTCACCAAGGCAGCGGTTAGTAAGTCACTCCAGTGCGGAAGCGTTGGGGGGTAATAATCACCTACATCGGGGGTATGGAAAGTTTTTTGCTAAGAACCGAGGACCGAACATGGTAATGTAGAATCTGTGGCAGAGAGTGAAGCGTGGCCGGGGAGCTCACGTTGGCACCACGGCCCTGCTCAACACATGCAGCGTCACCATCTGGTGGCCTGGGAGAAATGTGCTCAGATTGGGTCCATCCTGCCGCCGCAGCAACCAAGCAGCAGCGCCACGCTTTGCCATTCAGCCAGTCTAGGCTCCACCAACCTTCTGCAGAAGGGAGCTGTTTCTTTTTGCCATCATCTCCCGTCCAGATGCTCCTGCTCCTTTCTACTCAGGCGCCAAAAGCTGTCCGGTTCAACGAGGCGATTGCAAAGAGAACAACATATTGCGTCCAACCATCCTAAGGTGCAGAAGCTGACCATGCTCCTGTCCAAGTTGTTAGTACTGGCAGGTCCCTCCCTTTCCAAATGGTTGTACTCTCACCTTCCCCAGAAAAAAAAATAATGCTTGTGCCGACCGAGGTGGAGAGTTCCAAGTCATAATTTTTTCCCAAAAAGGCAGTACCAGCCCTTCACAAATATGTAGAACAGAAGGTGGGCCAGTCCTTGAGCTTATCGGCTTGTTCCAAGGTGCAAAGCAGTGCGGATGTGTGGAGCTGTAACTATGGTCAGGGACAGTATATGTCCTTTACGGCCCACTGGGTGAATGTGCTTCCTGCCCAGCCACACCAACAATTTGGACAGGAAAACCCACTTTCTCCTCCCACGCGTCAAACTGCTGCTCCTGCGCCAATGTTCGCCTCTTCCTACACCACCACCACCTCAGCCTCCACAAGTACTGCTACATCATACCATTATACCGAAGTCACACATGGGAGGAACTGCTCCCCGTCATGCAGTAAGAAATCATTGTGGCTTCCCTTCCACCCCAACTGCAAATCGAACCATGCTGAGGGACAATGGGAGAAACCCATGGTTGTCCGTGCTTGCACCAGGGAGGGATGGTCCATGCGCCCTGCATGGCGCATGTTTTTCAATCTGGTTGGGAAAAGGTTCCTGAAAGTCTTCCACCAATCTTCAGAAGATTTTGAAAATGGCCAGGAAACCATGCATGCACTTCATCCATTCCTAAAAAGCCAGACACACCCTCCTCGAGTTGCAATGGCAGAATGGCCTCCCCAACAGATGCTGATATGATGTTTCCACACGTTGGAATTATAGCCTACACATGTTGGATCGACTGTATGAACAGAGAAAGGCCATTAACGATTTTTTGATATCCAGCGACAGGAGTACTTCCCCTGTGTAACTTTTTATGTCAGCCAGTGGCACTGGAGGGGGAGTAGGAACATTGGAGCACAAACCATTTGTCTGGTGAAATTTTGTGGTTTTTCACCCAGCGTGACGAGAGGAGGAAGCAAACATTTGAGGAGGTAGATGAGAGAAAAAGACGAGGGAAATGACCACCAAGCAAACCGTAGCAAGTATACAGTGGGGATGGGGGGCCAGGGTGTCCCTCAGACCACTTGGCGCAAGATGGCCTATAGCATCTGATTTTGCCTGGCTAGTGACAGCTGAATAGTCTGGCAAAAGGATGACTTCTGGCTCTCCACACTCTTGGACCCTCGATACCGGTCCAAAGTGGGAGCCTTTTTTACAGCTGCTGAGAGGGAGGACCAACTCATATACTAAAGAGAAATCCACCGTAGTCAGTTGGCCACTGCCTATGTGCGGCAATCGTCCCTCCACTGACCGGTCTCACCGGGGGTTCCTCAGCGCACACGTACCCCTGCCATGGCTGCTGTGGAAGGTGGCGGGTAGGAGCAGTACCACTCCATCAGCAGCAAACTAATCTGGAGTCACTGATGAGCAGCTTCCTTCACCCCCTGTGAGGAGGGCACCCCACCAGCACAGCAGGACCTGGAGCAGACCCTGAACCAACAGGGGGTGGCCTACTTGGACAGCAAATTGCCACCCCATTAGAGGATTCCGCTGGACTAATACTGGGCAGCCCAAACTTGGATGTGTGGGCTGCAACTTGCCGAGTTTTTCAGAGGAGAAGCTGCCTGCCCGGCCCGTAGTGTGGGCATCAGAGCGAGTGTTCAGTGCGGCGGGGGCCATCGTTACCCCAAGGAGAAACCGCTTGTCCACCGGGAAATTGAAAAGACTGACCTTTGTCCCAAAATGAATCAGGCGTGGATCGCCAGGATTTCCACACCCAATGCCTTTGGCGTCAGATTTTCATTTAGCCACACGCCACACCAAAACTTTGAGAAATGAGTCTGGATTCATACTACCTGCCTCAGCCACTATTCTGACGCCGCAACCCGCCTGATGCCACACATATGCTGCCAGTTTCTCCATCTGCCTACCACCATCTTTACCAGGGACTGGTATTGCCACCCACCTCCACACTCTGTCATTGTGCCACTCTATGAGCTCATGCTACTGTTGCTGGTGCCGTGACCTCCACACTGTGTTATTGTGCCACTCTATGACCTCATGCTGCTGTTGTTGCTGCTGCCGTCACTTCCACACTCGGTCATTGTACAACTCTATGACCTCATGCTGCTGCTGTGACCTCCACACACTGTCATTGTGCCACTCTGTGGCCTACTCCTGCTTGTACCACCTCCACACTCTGTCATTGTGCCACTCTCTGACCTCATGCTGTGTCATTGTCCCATGTGTCATTGTCCCACTCTATGATGTCATGCTGCTGCTGTCACCTCCACACTGTGTCATTGTCCCACTCTATGACCTCATGCTGCTGCTGTCACCTCCACACTGTGTCATTGTGCTACTCTATGACCTCATGCTGTTGATTCTGCTGCCGTCACCTCCACACTGTGTCATTGTGCCACTCTATGACCTCATGCTGCTGCTGCTGCCGTCACCTCCACACTCTGTCATTGTGCCACTCTGTGGCCTACTCCTGTTGGTGCCACCTCCAGAATTTGTCATTGTGCCACTCTCTGACCTCATGCTGTTGCTGCTGCCATCACCTCCACACTCTGTCATTGTGCCACTCTGTGGCCTACTCCTCTTGGTGCCACCTCCAGAATTTGTTATTGTGCCACTCTCTTACCTCATGCTGTTGCGGCTGTCGTCACCTCCACACTCTGTCATTGTGCCACTCTGTGGCCGACTCCTCTTGGTGCCACCTCCAGAATTTGTCATTGTGCCACTCTCTGACCTCATGTTGCTGCTGTTGATGACGTCATCTCCACATTCTGTCATTGTGCCACTTTGTAATACTGATGGATTACTGACCAATTGAAATCGGACACTGACGGATGAAAGGAAGGGCAAAATGATCAGAGACGTCAACGCAAAATTACTGCCGACACCCTCTCCACCCATTCGGGGGGGGGAGGGGGGGCCCTCTACATGTATCAGTGTTTAACAGAACAGATTCTGTCATATTCTGTGACGGTTTAAAGCTCTGGCCTCATGGAGTGACCCCTGCTGTGACGTCCCCTTACTGTGCTGCGACCTGTGGTGACTCCAGGAACCTACTACTGTGTTCTTTGACGCTATCGTAGGATCTTAGCCCTCAGCTTGTTTTTTTCCAGCTGGTGCTCACATGACTTTATCAGGCTGCATTCCCGCTTCCGTTTTTTTGGTCAGTTTTGCCCCCGTAAGTGCCCAGGGAATTTTAGAGTGATTCTAATAGCGGCGGCAGTCATGTGCATTGCATGAAGACTAAACCAAGCTCCTTCAGCATATTTAAGCATGGCACCATGTTCTACAGCACCCTACAGGTTATCTGCAGCTAGGAAATAGCTGTTTTTTAACACAATTCGTGCCAAATTAATTCCCGAATTACCTGAAAATAATTTTGTCGGGAAATTCGGTGAAGTAGTCGAATTTAATTTTTGAGAAATACGTCCATAATGCACATGAAAAGTGTCGTGTAAGCGCCATAAATCATATATGTCGCCCTATGGGTTTTATTTATCAAAATTGTCAAACAGAAAAGTTGGTTTTCTACCCCAAACAACCAATCATGGTACATCTTTTTATTTCACTACAGCAGTTTAACCCCTTAAGCACCAAGCCTGAAAAAGCCTTAACCTCTTACCTTCGCAGCCAGTTTTGGTCTTTCTGACAGAGCCCCATTTTTGAAATCTGACATCTGTCACTTTATGTAAGAATAACTTTTTGACACTTCTACCTATCCGTGTGATTCAGAGACTATTTTCTTGTAACACAATGTGCTTTAAGTTAGCAAGAAATTTTGCTCCAAACAATCCTTGTTTACTTGTGAAAAATATCAAAATATCGTGAAAAATTTGAAAAATTTGCCATTTTCAAACAAACATTTCTGTGTGTAAAACAGAGTTATTCCATTCAAAATAGTTTATAACGAGCATCTACCACATGTCCACTGTAGGTTGACATAATTTTTTAAATGTGTTTTGATTTTTTTTACGACATTAGGGGACTTAGAAATTTAGTAGTCATTTTTCACATTTTCAAGAAAATTTGCAATATACGTTTTTTAGGGACCAGTCCAGTTCTGACGTGACTTTGAGGGGGTCTGTTATCCACATAAATGACTCCATCTAAGAAACAACACCCCTTAAAGTATTTACAACATTGTTTAGGATGTTTGTTAACCCTTTAGGTATTTCACAGAAATTAAAGCAAAGTGGAGGAGAAATTTCAAAATGTAACTTTTTTTTCTAGATTTTCAGTTTTTATCCATTATTCACAAGAGACATCCCATATTGGCCCTAGTGAGCTATTTGGCTCAACCACAAGCCCCCCAAAAAGGAGAAGCACCTACTGGACTCTGGGGTCTCATTTTCAGTATGATTTTTTTTATGTGCTGTTTCAAGTTTGTGGACACCCTAAGGAGCTAAAACTTAATAAACACCCCTTAAAAGACCCCATATTGGAAACTACACCCCTTAAGGAATATATCCATGGGTGCAGGGTGTATCAACCCCACAGGTGTTTCACAATTTTTTTAGTGTTAGGCGGTGAAAATGAAAAAAAAAAATTTGCAATCTGCAATTTTAGATGAACATGTTTAATTTTTACAAGGAATCCTGGAAAAAATGCACACCAAATTTTGTTATGCAATTTCTTCCAAGTTCGGCAATACCCTATATATGGGTGTAAGCTGCTGTTTGGGCGCTTGGCAGTGTGTACAAGGGAGGGAGCGCTATGTGGCTTTTGGAATGCAGGTTTTGGTAGATGCCATGTCTCATTTGCAAAGCCCCCAAAGTACCAGAACAGGTGAAAATTTCCAGAAGTTGGCCCATTTTGGATTCAACACCCCTCATGGATCTCATCTAAGGATGTATTGTGCAGTTTTGGAGCACAGGTGTTCCATAGTTTTTTTTTTTTAGCATTGGACCATGAAAATGGGGGAAATCAGTTCTGCAATTGTTTTTTTGGGCTTTTACAGTGTTTGCCATACGGGAAAATACAAATAATTTTACTTTGTGGGATGGGTACAATTTACAAAAAAAAAAAGCATACGTTTTTCTATTTTTTTATTATTTTTTACAAAATAAGATGCATTTAAAAAAATTGGGTTTTTTTATGTATAAAACCAAAACTTTTATTTTTTCTGTGTAAGACTGATTAGGGCTTGTTTTTTGTGGGATGACTTGCGTTTTTTTTGGGTAATTTTATCAGCATATGAGCTTTGATCTTTTTTTTTATTAAGGTTTTTTTTTGAGGCATTTTAACAAAATACGCAATCCGGTAGAATTTATTTTCCCTTTTTTATATGCCCCACCATTGTTTTGCATTGTCATAGTCGAGAGCCATGACTATTTTTTTTCTGTGTAGGGAGATGTGCAGGGCTTTTTTTTTGGGATGAGTTGTATTTTTTTTTGGAAATAATTTTTTTTGGGAGGACAGAGCTTTTTGATCTGTTTTAAATACATTTTTTGGAAGGTAGGATGAAGAAAATAATGTAATCCTAATAGTGTTTTTTGATTTTATTTTTAATAGGGCTCACTGTGCAATATACGTGATAAGTTAGTTTTACTCCTGGTTTGAGATTTATTTTTTTCTATGTTGAAGCGCTTTTTTTTTTTTTAATTTTTTATTGTATAAAACAAATTATGCTTGTTTTTTTTAACCATAACTTTTTTTTTTTTTTTTTTTCCTATACAGGGTGTAAGGGTTATTTTTTTTTGCAGATGAACTGAGGCTTAATTTAGCACCACTTTGATGTTTTTTTGATTTTTTTAAATTGCTTTTTATTTCCCTTTTAAAAGTAATGTTGGATGAACAAAAATGATTTTCTTTTTTTTTTTGGCGTTTCACGTGTGAGTTAATTTAAAGTGACAGTTTATAGGGTTTTGGCATTACCACTCAGCGAACCCAAAAATGATTACCCCATTTATTTTTTATCCCCTTTTTGGGGTGATTGGGATTTGTAAAGGGGGAAAAGGGCGGGGGTACGGTTTTTTTTTTTATTTTTTTGGGGTTTTACTTTTTTTTTTTTTTCAATTTTCCCCCTAGGAAAATTTGTAAACCCCTGATCCTCAGTTCACTGAAACAATATTGATCGTAAAAGAGCGAAATGCTCGATTGGCCTTTTTGACAAAGTCAGGCACCCCCCAGCAATGCCCACAATGCATTGCGGGGATGATGACGTCACAGAAGCCCGAATTGTTTCTTTTAAAAAAACTCCCAGGAGCGGGAGTCAACAGCACCAAGAAAGACAAAAGGAGCCCCTCCCCCGTCTTTCCCCTTAGCTCCCGGGATGTCTAGGGCACCGCAGCAAAAGGGGGGAATAAATATACCGACCCGTGGCCCATGTCCATTGTGTGGGGCTTGCTTGTACCCCATGATGGCAGGGCGTAAAGGCATGTACATTTTTGGGAAAGGTGCATTTTTTTAGTTTTTGTCTCCTGCGTTTCAACTGTTTAACTTTTTTAAATTTTTTAATGATGCAGGTTTTGGTTGTAAGGGAGGTTTTTTTTTGAAGGAAGTTTTATTTTTTTTGGGGGTAATTAAAGTTTACATATAAATTAATGTGGATTTTTTTACCTTTTTTCCCGTGTGAACATATAAAAAATTTTTTTCAGCATTTGTCTTTTTTTTTTTACACCATTCATATTTCACATTGAATAACTTGATTAATTTTAAAGGTTATTCTGGTAATTTTTTTTTCATGTGTAATATATGTACAATATTTGATTTTATTATATATTTATTTTTTCATTTATTTTTAATTTCTTTTTTCTACACTTTCAAAGTTCTTAATTTTTTTTTTCAAATCCCATTAAGGGATAACTATTTTACACTTTTTTTAACACTTAATAATTTATTAGCATACTCGTGTATATGTTACACCTTTGTCATATGACACAGGCTGCTTTTAGGCATTACAGATTTTCCTGATAGCAGGGATGCTATATAGACGCCCTGGGGTTACTCTAGGTCCCCATGGCTGACTGTGTAGATATTCCATCTGATCACCGAGAGTCCTGGTGCCCAAAGAAGCAGAGGAATCTTCACGGACCGTGACAATCAAAGGGTTAAATGCCAGGGATCAGAGGCTTCCTCCGGTCCACCGTGTTAACAGAGAATGTTTTAGAAATGAAGAAGTTGACTACAGCTGTGTTGGAAGTTGTAGAACCCCTCTGTCTGCAGCAACATGTTTTGGCATCGCTGCAGATGACCTCCACCCGCTGACATCAAAAGTTGGCGGATAGTCATTAAGGGGTTAAGAAATTGAATCAGAAATATTGATTGCTATGGGCAACAAGAACATTTATTGTTTAGAGAGTTTTAATGTCTCTATGATAAGATTTAAAGGAGTTTTCCCTTATGCTACTTTTCTGTGATTACCATGCCCTGCCTTGCTGCTTCTCTGTGTGTACAGGGGATGCTTATTTTGCTTGATTGCCAGTTCAGACCATTGGCGCCCTGATAAGATCAGCGCACCGCTGGCTTGAAGAAGAGCACTCGCGATTCAGTTATGGAAACTTTTGCATTGGAAGTCTTTCAAACTCCGCGAGGCAGATAAAGATTGTCGCTTCTTTGATGGGTAACTGTATAGCTACAGGGCTTTAGTGCATGCCCTGGAGCGGTTGTCTGTGGGTGATGGTATCTTCAGGGAGCCTGACCTTGGAGCAGAAAATTAACATAGACATGGCTAGACTGGAAGCTGCTATTCTGTATAAAAGAACTCCAGGGTTTCTGCACATGACCTGGAACAGTTCTATATAACAAAAGACTGTAACATTGATGATAGCAAATGTTCATGTGCAGAAATACATGTTCCAAATTTAACAACAGAGTCATAGGCAAAGGCAGAACGCTGGAACACAGCACTGTCCAGAACCCTAGGCAATAGTGAAGAGAATCTGAAGACTAGATATGGTCAACAAAGAAACTGATGAATTTGGAGACTAGATACTTTCAAAAATGCTTTGTACTGTAGAGCTTAACATTGACTTATTAACTCCATATTGTGAGATGGAAAAACCCCTTTAAAGAGAAACTGTCACATAGGTTATGAGGACAGCACAAGCTAGTGACAGACCTGCTGTTTCCAGCGCTGTGTCTCTTATTCTGTAAGATGCTGGAGTTTCAGAGCGTTTAATGCTCAAATCTACAGTTTTTAGCCAGAAAAGAGTCATGAAAAGAGTCCATTTAATTCATGACCCACCCACCTGAGGCTAGCCACATGTGAATAATAGAAACATATGAATTATTGCCCAAGTGGGGCGGGGTAGTCTTGGTTGGGCAGGGCTAACACCTTCTCTACAACATCAAAGAATATGTAATGGATTACATGATTTTTGATGGTAAAAAAGCAAAAAATGCATGAACCCATCTGCATTGTTTTGTAAAAAAAAATACTGCATAAAAAATGAAGCATAGAAAAAAAATGAATGTGAAGGTAGCTTAAAGGGTATAAACTTTACATGGGCAACTCTTGGTTCCTGTGTTTTAAGGGCAACAGATGCATTAAGTTTGTCTGTTCCCTCCATGTTTGTGTATCTGAAATACATCTTAATCTCACAATATGGAACTGGGAATTTGAATAAGCCAAAAATAATAATTTTCCTACATAAATGTTATTTTTAAATGGTTTATTGACCTTATCCAGTCTCTAGATCCTCTTCCTTATGGAAAGCTCATTGCCTAGGATCCTTGTCATTATTGACCTTATCCAGTCTCCAGATCCTCTTCCTTATGTAAAGCTCACTGCCTAGGATCCCTGTCGCTATTGACCTTAACCAGTCTCCAGATACTCCTCATTGTGTATAATTTTGTTGTCTAGGAAGCCTGCCACCTTTGACCTTATCCCATCTTCAGATCCTCTTTATTGTGTATAGATAGTTGCCTAGGATCCCTGCTGTCATTGACCTTATCCAGTCTCCAGATCCTCTTCCTTATGTATAGCTCATTGCCTAGGATCCCTGTCGATATTGACCTTGACCATTCTTCAGATCCTCTTCATTGTGTACAATCTTGTTTTCTAGGATTCCTGCCACCATTGACCTTATCCAGTGTCCAGATCCTCTTCCTTGTGTATAGCTAGTTGAAGAGGATTCCAGCCACCGTTGACCTTATCCAGTCTCCAGAACTTCTTCCTGATATAGAGCTCATTGCCGAGGTTTCCTGCCGCCATTGACCTTATCCAGTCTCCAGTTCCTTTTCTTTGTGTACAGCTCATTGCCTAAGGATCCCTGCATCCATTGCATTTTATTTATGGTTCTGTGATTGCTGATGACCGAGTTGTTGGTAACATGTATCTCTCTGCATGTGTGTTTGCTCCCAGCCACAGTAATGTTACAAGCTTCATGTTTTAACTGCTCTGGGCTTGAATGTTACAGATCTCAGTCTGGAACCTCACTTCAGCTGAACAGCAGCTCCCAGCGGGACAATGTCTATGTTGCTCTTCTTCAGGAGTAGGCTCACTGAACATACCATACACCATGCGCTTGTGCAGTTATCATACAGAGAAGCAATGAGGCAAGCTGGGTGAATTACAGAAAAGAAGGGAATAGGGAATCCCCTTTAAGTGATGTTCCAAAAGTACTAACTGCTTGTCAGTCCATGGATTATTAAACAGAGAAAAAAAACTTTTACCTTGTAAAATTACTTCTTACAGTTCTGCAGCTGGTCCCAGTGATCCCGGACGATCATCTTATTCTTCAATGGCATGCTGCACC
Source organism: Phyllomedusa bahiana (assembly GCA_025379985.1). Lineage (NCBI taxonomy): Eukaryota > Metazoa > Chordata > Amphibia > Anura > Hylidae > Phyllomedusa > Phyllomedusa bahiana. Next base: position 20,733 of record JAODAL010019020.1, read on the forward strand.
AGTTTCTAGGTGGATGTACTGTTGTGACCATTGTCACCTGTGATTGGTCACATGAATAATGGACAGTGACATCATTAACTGGGACCACTGGAACTGGCCATGGCTTTGTAACTAGACAAGCAGTTAGTTTGAAACTCCCCTTTAAATACAAGAACTGGTGACAGTCTCTGTATGGCTGGGGTTTTACAAGCAATGGAAAGTCAATAAATGATAAGTGTATTCTGTGACAGCTTCTGAAGTGATGACTGATGATTTAGGACAGAATCTGATAGAACACACCTCATAGTCTCTATTGCCAGGTATGTTACAGATACCAGCATAGCCACTGCGATATTTCATTGTGCTATTGTATGTCCCAATACAGTCCTGTCCACAATAATTACTCTGTGTATGTGTTTAGCAATTGATATGCAAAGTATTTTTTTTTTCAAATCTTTTCTGTGCTACCTCATTGTATTGTAAGGGGTTGGACATATACTTGTGTTAGAAGTGGTAGCACACTGTTTTGGACCTGCTTACACAGTAGGTTGGGGAAAGGTCCCCCCTCTAGAGTCAAACATTGTCCGGAGGAAAATGCCCCATCCGGGGAACAGTGGGACAAATACAGCAGGAGACCTGAGCCATAGTGGAGAAAGCCACTGAGAACAGTCAGGTAGAGCAGTGAGGTGGGCAAGAGGAGGACCCCTCGTTAGCTGCGTGTGTGGTGCTGGGACATGAGCGCACTGTATGTGCTGCAACAGCCACTGAAGGACAAGAGTAAAAGCCTCATCAATCCCAGAACAGTTGTGTGTGTTAAGTCATTAACCGCTGATGCACCACACGTTCCAAACACGGCACCTCACCCCGCAATACAAAAGAACTTTAAGGGTGGTTGCTATGAGCAACGGGCAGATGCAGTTTGGGCGCCGCCATTCGCCACCCTGTTTACAGTATATTTACCCAATTTTTTCACCTAGTTTCTGTCACGGATGCCCCTGCGACCACAGACCCAGGTCGCAGGCGCGCCCGTGCTCCTGCACCAAGCGGAGCCCCGTCCCGCACGTCGGGTTCGGGGTCCGCTCGCCCCCCCGTCCCCGCCGGCATGCACTTACCCGCCACGCTCCTGCTCAGGCTGCTTCCGTGCCCCGGCGCGTAGCTCTCCCCCTTTAGAGGCGCGCGCGCCGGCGATTTGAATTTAAAGGGGAAATGCGCCGGTAATTGGTTCATTGCCGGGCACTGCTCCTTTTTTAGCCCAGTCACTTCCGCCGGCCCCCGCCGGATCCTTGGTTGTTCATACCCATGGTGAAAGTTTTTCCTGAGCGTTCCAGAAATTGCCTTCCTGTGTACCGACCCTCTGCTACGTCTACCGTCTACGAACCTTGCCGCCTGCCCCGACCACCTGCTTTTTCTACCGTCCACGAACCAGAGCCGCATGTCCTGACCTTCTGTCTGTCCTCGACTAACGAGCCTGCCTGCCGTTCCTGTACCTTTCGCACCTTGGCCGCCCACCGCGGGCAAGCCCCGCCAGTGGTATTTGACCTGGTGGACACCCCCGCGAGCAAGCCCATCCCGCTTTGGGCGGCGGGCTCTGGAAAACCGGGTCCCACTTAGATTCCACTCCCTGGTAGGGGCTTACGCCATCGTCTGCGGTGGTCCAGTGGATCCACCTCCAGAATCGTAACAGATTCACTGATTAAATCAGTTAACTTCACATACTATAAATTGCAGACATTAGGTGTGTTTGCCAGTTTTTAAGTGATGGCTTTTGAAGTGATGACTGATGAATTATGACAGAAGTGGGCAGGAGGGGGCCAGAATTTATCAACTTTATGTGAGTACTTGGCCTTTTTAACGTACACCTTATTCACCGTGATCACTGTTACAATTTATCGTCTTCAATTAACGCCTCCTATTCTAACACCTAGTCATGCCCTCTGAGAAGTTTGTCCACATCAGCTCCTTCCTTCCCTACATCAACTACCCCAAACCACCAGATTTCATGTACATCACTGAATCTTCTATCACCTTTCATTCTCCTACTTTTTGCAGCAGGGGACATCTCTCCTAACCCTGGCCCACTCTCCTTTACTGTTAATCCCATCTCATCTACTGGCTCCCACAGAAACGCTGCCAATCTGCATACTATTCAGTGTACCTATTTTCTTGCCCCTTTTAAATATGTGATCTGGAACTCCAGATCTGTCTGTAACAAACTCACTTCTGTTTATGACCTGTTCCTCTCTAACTCCCTCAGCCTGCTAGCTCTCACAGGAACATGGCTCCAGCAATCTGACATCGCTTCCCTTGCCGCTCTCACCTATGGTAGCCTACACTTCACCCACACCCCCAGACCTGAGAACAGGGAGAATGGAGGAGTTGGCACACTTCTTTCCACACTGCACATATCAAGCCATTCCCCCTGCATTTGTCCTCATTTTCCCCTCCTCTGAGGTCCATACCCTAAGACTCTTTTGTCCATTATGTCTCAGTATCGCCGTTGAAATGCCCACTCTCATCAAGGTGATTTTAACATCTCCTTTGACAACCCCATATCCTCTTCTGCCTCTCAGTTTCTCTCACTTACATCTTCTCTTGGCCTCTCACAATTTACAGATTTTCCCACCTACAAGGATGGGAACTAGCTTGATGTGGTTTTCTGTTGTCTCTGCCCCATTTCTAACCTTACCAATTTTCCTTATGCACTCTTTGATCATAACATTATCTCCTTCACTACCAATAATTCTCAGCCCGAAGTCATCCACTTCGAACACATTTGCACCACTTAAATCCTGCACCACAAGAGGCAGATGCCGGCAGCCATGTCACATGCCCCATACTCGCTTTCTGTGGCGATGTTCCAAGTGTGCTGAATGCCGTTGGGGAAAGTCAAAGCTATCTTCAGACTTTCACCACTACAGATTGATGTTCAGGATTTACCACACTGCCATTTATTGTGCCAAACAAAAATATTTCACATTCCTCATCTCAACATTACACAACAACTCAAAATGCCTGTTTGTCCGTCCTCAGTCTTAAAACTAAAACTAAGGCCCTGATCACTGACCTCTTTGCTGAAGACCTGGCCACTCACTTCAAAGAGAAAATTGACAGTATCTGGCAAAATATTGCATCTCAGCCCCCAAGCAATACCCATCCTATCCTCTCTCACAAGTCTTGTAGTCTGCTCTCAGCATTTGACATGATGACAGAAGAAGTGTCCAGGTTTCTCTCGTCTCCTCGCCCCACAACCTTCTCTAGTGACCCCATTTCCCCCCACCCCGTCCAGTCCATTTTGCCAGCTGTTATCTCTCACCGAACTGCAATCCTTAACTTCTCTACCTCTTTCTTTCCACTGGGATCCATCATCCTTTAAACACACTGTTATAACCACTTTACTAAAAAAGCCCACTTTGGCGCTGCCAACTACCGACTAATCTCTAACCTACCCTTCATCTCTAAACTCTTGGAAAGCTTGGTCTACTCTCACTTAATCCGCTATCTCTCTGCTAACTCTCTTCTCAATCCTCTGCAATCAGGTTTCCGCACTCTACAAAAATTGCTCAATCTAAAGTTTGAAATTACCTGCTAACAGCTAAATCTCAGGGCTACTCGTTGTTGCTTCTTCTGGATCTCTCTGCAATCTTTGACACTGTTGATCACCATCTTATCCTCATCATGCTCAGTGCCATTGGCCTCCAGAACACTGTACTCTCTTGGTTCTCATCCTACCTCTCTGACCGCTCCTTCAGTGTCTCATTTGCAGGTTCTTCTCTTCCTCCTCTTGCTGTTGGGGTTCCTCAAGGATCAGTTGTAGGTACTCTCCTCTTTTCACTCTACACAGCCCTCTCTTATGGACAGCGGTAGTGGATCCGCTGGACCACCGCAAGCGATGATAGTTAAGCCACGCCAGGGAGCGGTCTAAGTAGAACCTGGTTTTCACCAGAGCCCGCCGCAAAGCGGGATGGACTTGCTGCGGCGGGAATCTACCAGGTCACTTCCGTTGACGTGACTTGCTTGTGGTGTCAGCCAAGGGTGTGCGTGGAGCAGAATCGTAAGGCGAAGTCGTAGTTGGGGACAGGCAGTAAGGTCAGGGCAGGCGGCAAAGGTTAGTGGTTAAGAGACGTAGCAAGAAGGTCAGAACACGGTAGAGACAACAGGATGCACTTCTGAAGGCTTTCTCTAGAGGCTAGGGGCACAATAGATCCGGCAAGGAAGTGTCGGGGGCGGTAACATTATGTAGGACCAGAGGCCAGCAATTAACCAATTACTGGCGCACTGGCCCTTTAAATCTAGCAGGACTTCCGCGTGCGCGCTAGGGGGCGCTAGGGGGTGCGAGCACGCACTGCAGTCGGCAGAGAGCTGCACAGGGGCAGAGGCGTGGCTGGGTAAGTACAAGCACTCGTCACTCGTCCCCTGAGCAGAGGGACACTGAGAGGACACGGGTGCCAGTACCCCCTCCCCCTTTAGGCCTCCCCTTCTTTCTGGAAAGAAGAAATTTCTTCAGTAGATCACGATCCAAGATATTATCCTCCGGCTCCCAAGATCTCTCCTCCGGCCGAAATCCTTCCCAATCAATGAGAAAATGTTGCCTCCCTTGGATAGACTTCATAGAATAGAATAGATAGAATCTCCTTCACCATGAACACATTGGAGGTCTCAGCTTCAGGAGGGGAGGAGGCAACTTTCCGAGACAAACAATTAAGTACTACAGGCTTCAGCATGGAAACATGGAAATAATTCGGGATACGCATGGTAGGAGGGAGCCGGAGTTTTTAGGCCACTAGATTGATCCGCTGTAACACCTCAAATGGCCCCAGGATTTGTGGACCTAGTTTATAACTTGGAACCTTGAGCCGGACATGCTCCCAAATGGCAGTCATGTCCCGGACCAGGGTATCCAATGCAGGAACCTCGGAGAGGGAGGGGTGGGCGGGGATGCATCCCATAGACAATGAAGAAGGGAGAAGAGCCCGTAGATTCAGAGTCCAGGGAGTTATACGAGAAATCTGCCCACGGCAATAAACCGGATCAATCAACTTGTCGGGCCTTGAAGGTCTTGGAGAAGAATCCGCATGTGAGAGTTCTACCCTTGGCCCCTTTTTGCGTGGGAACCGCCCCTGCCCCCACGGAAGAGGCATCCACTTCCAAAGCGAAATGTTTTTCTAGGTCCGACTTAAGCTTCGAAAATGCCCTTTCGGCTGCTTGTGACCAGAGCTTTGGGTTGGCGTTCTTCTTAGTAAGGGCCACAATCGGTGCCACTAATGTAAAAAAATGGGGAATAAATTGTCGATAGTAAATAGCGAACCCCAAGAAGCGCTGTATGGCCCGAAGTCCGGCCACTGCAGAACGGCCGATGATTTCACCAGATCCATCTGTAGACCCTTATCCAAGACAATGTAGCCCAGGAATGTGAGGCTCGTCCAATGAAAAAGGCATTTCTCCAATTTGGCGTATAGCCGGTTACTGCGGAGACGACTTAGTACCTGGCGTACCTGCAACCGATGGGTCTGAGGATCAGGAGAAAAAATCAAGGTGTCGTCCAAGTAGACGATGACACAGGAGTAAAGAAGGTCTCTAAAAATATCATTAACGAATTCCTGAAAGACAGCTGGGTCGTTGCATAGTCCGAAAGGCATCACCAAGTATTTGAAGTGCCCGTCACTCGTGTTAAAGGCCGTCTTCATTCATCGCCCTCTTGGATTCTGACGAGGTTATAAGCTCCACGCAGGTCTAGTTTAGAAAAGACCTTGGCTCCGCAGAGCTGGTCGAAGAGTTCCGAAATTAGAGGTAACGGATAACACTTCTTCACGGTGACCTTATTAAGGCCTCGGTTATCGATGCAAGGACGAAGAGAACCATCCTTTTTCTCAACAAAGAAGAAACCAGCTCCCGCTGGCGAGGAGGACTTGCGAATAAAGCCCTTCTTCAAATTCTCTTGTATATAGGCCGACATGGCCAGAGTCTCTGGTACGGATAAAGGATAGACCCTCGCCCGAGGAGGACTGGTCCCGGGGAGAAGGTCAATCGGACACTAATAGGGCCGATGGGGTGGCAGCGTCTCAGCCTCCTTTTCAGAAAACACATTAGCGAAGTCCTGGTATTCTGCTGGCAGACCTGGCAGAGGTTTGGGAGATGACTGCGGAGAAATGGCATGCACCAGGCGGGGTGCGACCAGACAGAGATTCTGGCAATCTGGTCCCCAATGCAAGATCTAGCCAGTCCTCCAGTCGAGCGTCCTTGTGCAGGGCCCCCACCTGGAGGGAGACCGGCCTGGTGATGTACTGGATGGAGTCGCTCAGTAGTTCCACACTGACAGATGAAATCACCAGGAGTTTTTCCAGCCGGACCAGCAGCAGACGATATTGGGATACCAGGGAGACATGGATAAAGTTCCCGGCAGACCCAGAATCCAGGAAGGCAGGGGCCTGAAATGAGAGGCCAGCGTCCGTCGTGACTTGTACCGGCATCATCAAACATGGAGAGGAAGAATTGGCACCTAGGGATGCCTCTTCTATGGGACCTAGGTGCGAGTGTTTCCCGGCCGCTGGGGACGTAGTAGGCAGACTCGGTGGAAGTGATCCGGTCTGGCACAGTACAGATACAAATTCTCACCCGCCAGGCGGGAAGCTACTGTGCCTGATAAATGGGCCAGGTCCAGGGCCGGGACAAGGCATTTTGGTGCCCTAGGCAAATAGGGCAAATGGCGCCCCCTCCCATCTCTCCACCCTACTCCTAGCAAAACCATTTAGATGCCATCGAGAAGACCACACAGTGTCTAAATAATATATTGTATGACCACGATCCTTTGCAGTTCCCAATCACCTCCTCCCAAGACGCGAAGTGATTGCATGTTCAAGCCCTTCCTTTTGCTATTTTACAAATAAAAAAAAAAAAAATAATAATAATAATATGGTACACCGTTTCTGTAAAAGTATGATCTTTTTAAATATAACATCATTTATCCCATTTGGTGAACACCATAGAAGAAAATAAATTCCCAACGTATCAAAAAGTCACATATACCTAAAACAATACTATGGCGGCAAAAATAGACAAAGTTTAAATTTTTTTTAAAATGTACTAAAACATACTGAAAACATACTCTACAAATTTGGTATCATGGAAATTGTACCAACATACAGAATACAAAGTGAACGCTATAAAAACAAAACTGCAAAAACTGCACAATTTAGTTTAGTTTTTTTCTGTTCCTTCCAACATAGAACATTTTGGGGGTTTCCCAGTATGTTATATGGCGCAGTGAATGATACCATTACAAAGTAGATCTTGTCACGCTAAATAAAAGCCCTTATATATGTAAAAAGTTCATATGTGTTAAAAAATATTCTGGATGTTGGAAGGTGGAGAGGAAAAACAAAAAGCAAAAATCTGAAAATTGCTGCAACCTGAAGGGGATAAAATCCACAACAATTTGGATATTTTTTATCGTGTGAATGAGATTTCTGTATATCTTTTTCATGTTGCTGCTTCTATGATACCCTGTGGATTTTTTGCATGCAAATCCATCGTGGAAAATCAACAGCGTATCCTGCCTGTGTGAACATACCCTAATGAAAGCAACCAGTTTTAATATATCACCTCTCATTATTATTAGGACTATCTCTATAAGAGACCATCTACATTAATATGCATAGATTATCTATTATAGAGAGTCCTGATAATACAGATAAACAAGTTACATATTTATTATATGTGTATACATATATACACATACTGATACACATGGACATATATAATTTCTATGTATAAGTATAATGTATGTGTGTGTGTCATATAATAGGTACATGAGGGGGGATGTTCACAATACATTTTACGTTTTGCAGAAAGAGCTGGGGGGCTGCACACTCTGAACTGATGTCTGTGGTCTCTTATCTCATTCCTAATCAGTGTGGAGGAGATGACAGACATCAGTTCACCCTGAACACTCAGTCCAGCTTTATCCTGAACTGTGCAGGGAGCTGGACGGGTCGCACCTTTAGGGATGATTGATGATTAATAGTGTGAGCCTGCAGACTTTTCACTTACAAATGAATGTGTCCCCTTCTCCTCTGCTCCCCATCAGTCCCGCTCAGTGCAAGGAGCAGGCAGAGTTCCTCCTGTGCACATTCTCTGAAGCTGCACACAGAAAATGTGAAAGCTAAGTGACTGTGAACTGTCTCTCTGGTCCGCTTCGATCTCTGAGATTTGGAAGCTGTTGGCTGTGGGGCCTCAGTGAGCTGAGTGGTGCCTTCTTTCAGACTGAAGAGTGACCTTCAGCAGAACAGATTAACATGAGAACAGGGATGGAAGGGGCATGTGTGTGGGCTGGGACGGACCGGCAGTCAATGCAAAAGGTCACCCGGCCGCTGCTTAGTAGCGTGAGCTACTGCAGCGGTTCTAACTTTTTAGTTGTGTAGCTTCACAGTAGATAAATGTGCCCCCCCTGCAGAGTGATAGAGGTGCCGCCCTAGGCCATCGCCCACTTCGGCCTACCTATTGTCCCGGCCCTGGCTAGGTCCCCCTGCATAGGTTCCTCACTGGACGGTTGTGGAAACGACAGCGGTGCCCTCAGGAACACAGGGGCTAGTCGAGGCAGATGGCGGGGATGTACTCGTTCCTGTCTCTCTGCAAAACGTACATCAATGAAGGTGGCCAGGTTGATGAGTTCGCTCAGAGAGGATGGAAGGTCTCTAGCTGCCAATGCATCCTTCACCCTGCTGGACAAATCCTTCTTAAAGGTGGCGCAAAGGGCTGTGTCATTCCAGGAAAGCTCCAAGGCCAGAGTACGGAACTGTATAGCATTGTCTCCCATGGAGCAGTCACCCTGGTGAAGGTTCAGAAGCGCCATCTCTGCAGAAGATGCACACGCTGGTTCCTCGAAGACACTACGAAATTCTTGGAGGAAGACCTGTAGGCCACGGGGTCGTTTCTGTCCCAGAGGGGTGTTGCCCAAGCCAGGGCCTTTCCGGAAAGTAGGCTGACCACGAATGCCACTTTAGCTCTTTCTGTGGGGAACTGATCGGCCATCAGCTCAATGTCCATGGAGCATTGAGTGATGAAGCTCCTGCAAAGCTGCAGGTCTCCATCGAACTTAGATGGTAGTGGAAGCCGGAGCTTGGGGCCCACCGTAGACCATGGAACAGGAGGTGTAGGAGGCATCACAGGCGGAGGTGGTGGTTGCTGCTGAGATGTGAGGAGCAGTCGCGCCCGCTGCCCGACCCCCGGCTGTGGGACCACCCTCATTGGACAAACCATCAGCAGATTTGGCTTTCAGAACTGTCTGTAGCCTGATAACTCCTCTATCTCAAATTAAATCTCACTAAAACTGAACTTCTAGTCATGCCACCGTCTACTAACCAACTCTCACCCTGCTATTTCTGTTTCTGTGTGTGGTACTACCATAACTCCTAGGCAGCAGACCGGCTGTCTTGGGGTTATATTAGACTCTGTTGTGTCCTTCACTTCCTATATTCAATCCCTTGCCCGCTCTTGTCACCTGCACCCCAGAATCCGTCCTTTTCTTACTGTGGAACAGGGGCGTTGCCAGGGTCCTAAAACATCCAGGGTCCATGCCCTCTGTGTTACTTTTTGCTCAGTAGAGCTGGATTTACACAGCATTTTTAACACCACATCGTGAACTGCGGCATCTATTTTTAAAGAGACTATAAAGATTGCACTTTAAAATGAAAATCAGAACGGACAAATTTACTTTTTCAAAACCTCTTACCTAGTATGACTGTGTAAAACCCTTAAGTAACAATCATACAGTTACCGAATAATACACCTATACATGGAGCAAATATACTATGTATAGGATTGTTACTAAAGAAAATCCTACAATACTAAGACCTAATGATATTACTATTTAAGGTCCCAATAATACTGCCAGACCGTGACCAAATAGGGCTACCACAGGTGACTACCAGTTATACGCAGGCGCTCTGCAGACATATATCACCACCATACAGAGACCATTTAGTAGTAGTTACCAGTTGTACACTGGCTCTGTAGACTCATATCACCACCATACAGTGACCAGATAGTGGTAGACATCAGTTATATGTGGGCACTCTGCAAACAGTATATTACCACCATGAAGTGACCATATAGTGGTAGACACGAGTTGTACTCAGGCTCTGTAGACTTAAGTGATTACACTGCAGTTACATAAAGTGACTCACAGGTGACGTCTCCTATGATTAGAGTCCTTCTGTTTTCTTTTTTTATTCATCTTGTCCAGACTGCCATGACGACTTATTGGGGCTTTATTTACCTCCCTACCTAATGGGGGTTTATGTTGGAAAGCATGGTGATGCCCCATCCCCACGACAACCCATTTTCCTATGATAGAAAAGCCAGGTGCTTGGTGTGGGGGATGAGGAGTAAACCATTGATCCTATATAGGCCCCCATTAGTTAGGGAGGTATATAGACCCCCCAATAGGTAGGTATATAGGTTTCCTCATTAGGTATGTATATAGCCCCCTGCTAGGTAGGTATATAAGTCCCATTATAAGTTAGGTGAGAATATAGCTAATCTTAGAAGATAGCCCCCCCCCCCAGTATGTAGAAAGGTATATATGGCCCTCTGTAAGTAGTTTATATACTCCCCACAGTAGAGTTAGCTGTCCCCATATATGTAATAGGGCCCCGAGGTATTTTATAACTTATAGTTGTCCCCCTGTATGTAAGAGGTCGACCCAGTATAGAGTAACATATAGCTGCCCCCTGTATGTAATAGGGACCCCCAGTATAAAGTAAGTTACAGCTGTCCCCCTGCATGTAATAGGTCCCCCCAGTATATAGTAACATATAGCTGTCCCCCTGTATGTAATAGGGCACCCCAGAATATGATAACTTATAGCTGTCCCCCTGAATGTAATAGGGTCCCCCAGTATATGGTAACTTAAAGCTGTCCCCCTGTATGTAATAGGCCCCCCAGTATAAGGTAACTTAAAGCTTTCCGCCTGTATGTAATGGGGCCCCCCAGTATAAGGTAATGCATAGCTGTCCCCCTGAATGTAATAGGGTCCCCCAGTATATACAGTAGTAACATGGACGATTAAAAATAAAAAAAGTACTCACCTTTCCCCCACTCCTCCGATTCCCTGCACAGGCGGTGTGACGTCATCATGCTGCGCAGGAGACGTGATGACATTCTCATGCCGCCTGTGCTGTTTACTCTGGTGGGCTGCAAGCCTGCTTACAACCCACCGGAGTACTCCGCAGGGTAGGAAGCTCTTGCCCTTTGCTCCGTGGAAGCCTTCAAGTGTATATGTGTCCAAAGAATGCATATGAAGTTGAAAAGATCGCCATCTCTCTGGGCCCACAGCAGCGACCCAGATTCCAGCGCAGACTGGCAACCTGTCCTGTGGGGAAATTGCAGGTTCCAGACACTGGCAGTTTATATGGAGCTTGCCTAGCAATGCCCCTGCTGTGGAAACCACTCAAATTATTATTGTTGCCCTTATTCTTTCTTGTCTTGACTACTATAACTCCTTGCTTATCATTCTTTCTGTAAACTTTCCACTCTCCAATCTGTCCTGAATGCAGCAGCCAGGCTCATCTTTCTTTCCAGCCGCTATACTGATGCCTCTACCCTGTGTCAGTCACTGCGCTGGTTGCCCATTCAGTACAGAATACAACATAAAGTTCTCCACAGTGCTGTACCCCCTACATCTCCTCCATCTTCTCTATCACCCTACCCGTTTTTCCGCTCTGCTGATGATCTTAGATTACACGCCTCAATCATCCGAACCTCCCATGCCGATATTTCACAATTGCTATGTGGATGTACCCTAACTCCTTGATTCTCCAATCTGAGTTTTTTTTAACTGTTGCAGAACTACAACACCTATTGCACCAAAACCCATTGGCTGAGTTGAAGTATAGCAAAGGTGGAGAAGGTAGCTTGAAAGACATGTCTGTATATTTTGGTATAATGAGACGCATTGGTGATACAACTTATCTTTGGCAACATGTGAGTTAACCTGGATTCTCCCTTACTTTCAGGACTACATCCTCATTTATATTATGCCTAGCAATGAAGTATCCTCCTGACAAATGGGTCTGTTAATGAAATGCAAGCAATTAAACTAAAAGCCATATCAAATGCTCCTCGTCACTCCACGCTGACATTTAATTGATTTTTTTTTCCTGCCATCCCCTGTTCCCCTCTTCTTTTAGTTCCCGATAAACATACTCCTTCACAACAGATCCTTTTTCACTAAAGCCACAACACGGGCAATTCAATCAACTAATTGATGCAACAAAGCCTCAAAGAAAAAAATGTGTAATTAAACCACAAATGAAATGGAATAACACTACAGCCTGTCTCAGTTATTACTTAATAATTAAAACCAGGGTTGTCTGTCTGTCCCTGGTGAAAGTGAGGGATTATCATGAGCCTATGAGTGTCCCATTATTACAGTTATGGATTTCCATGGTAACGAGGGCAAATGGTTAAGGGGGTATTTTTCCTGTATTTTTCCTGTTTAAAGGTTGTACATACTAATTAACCATAAAGATGTTCTCAGAGAGATTAAGAAGAAGGATTACCCCTGAGATTAATGCAATATACACTCCAGCCCATCTATGTAATAACACACAAACTGATTTACTAATTGCCCCTGGTACTTTCAGGTTTGATTTCTCTTCCAAACAGTGGAAATGACTACAATCTGAATTATAAGTATATGGAATATTGTACATCAGTGCAGTCGAGTCACATTATTATGACCACTGGCTACTTTCAATGACAGCAGTGCGGAGCTCTAAAAGGAAGTCATGTGTAGTGAGCTGGCCTGGTAAGTATGTAAGGTGTGTAATAGGCTGTCTGCACACATATCACTTGCTGAGTTAATTGAATTAAAAGGGTGATTTATCAGAGTTGCGGAAGGGGATGATAATTGGCTTTTGGGCTAAAGGTGACAGTATTTATGAAACAGTGCAGTATGTGAACACGTCACATGTTGCTATGGTGAAAGTGTATCATAAATGAAACAATGGTGCCATTGTGAATTAGTAACATGGAAATTGCAGAGCACCATGTGTTATTGATGTGAGCGGTGTACCTCGGCTACAAAGATGAGCGAGGGAAGACAACAAGCTATGGTGGAGGGGGTAACCAAATGTGTGTCTAACACAACAGTTGAACCTCTGCTGGCTAGGGGTTGAATTCTCAGATTAGTCACTTTTTCTGCTTCAACAAATGAATGAACATTGGCATGTCAGGTGGGAAACACCAGAGAACAAACACCTTGCAACCATTGCTTGAAGAACACAAGGTGGTGGTGCTTTGGTGTGGGGAATGTTTTTGTGGGTCACAAAAACTCTGGGCCACTCATCAATGTGGAAGGCACACTCAACCAATTTGTGTATGCCTCCATCCTTGCAGATCATGTACACCCATAGATGCTAATTGTCTTCCCTGGGCGGAATGGGAATTTCCAGCAAGACAATGCGATGTGACTAAAAATGGCTCACACTGGTTGGAAGATTCCACAGACCTGAACCCAGTTGAGCATCGGTAGGACTACTTTGATTGTCATGTTCGCTCTATGGATCCTCCTCCATGCACCCTCCAGCAACTGAGGGCTGTACTGAAGTCGGCATGGCTTTAGATACCTGAGACCTACCAGGACCTTACTGAGTCACTGCCAGCCTGTTTAGCTTCTGTCCGTGTTGGAAATTGCGGTTACTCTGATTATTAGTTGGTGGTCATAATAATGTGACTTATTATGACCACCAACTAGTATCCAGAGTAACCTTAATGTGCAGCATAGTCTAGTGCATCAAACAGTAACCCTATTAAATCCTTAGATTCTGCCGTCACTATTGACTACAACATTTAATATGTTAAAAGGCCGAAATCTGAGATATCGCCAATGCTGGTCGTTGCAGCAGGATGTCAGCTGTATGTTGCATTAACTCCATGAGCCCATGCGACTCAGGCAACATGCAAGTAAAGTGCCATAGGGCCTGTGTGATACATTTACAGTATAGAGTGGTAAAGGGTAATGAAATAGTCAGAAAGAAAACTTATTACTAAGATATAAAGTAGTGTAGTACTGAGAACTTGCAGGCCTCAGTTTAGGTTGGGGTGAGGGTGGAGCTGAGTTTTGTAGCTGTGTATTTCACACTTGATTTTTTAAAACATTTATTAAGGGGAATATGTCATCCAGGATGATGTATTGTGTAACTAATGTTTTTATGTTAAACACATTTTTTAATAATTTTTGTGTCTGTATTTTTTTAATTTTTCACTATAAATAGTTCTAAATATCCTGAAATCCCATAGTTTTCATTTTGGCCACTAGTCTGACACTTTCTGTTCTGTAGAGAGTAGGGATGAGCGATTATAATCAACAAATTTGAAATCTATGCTTTTAGCTGTGAACATTAGAACATAGGTAGATTATAGAATTTCAGCTCTGAGTTAGTTAGACAGAGACTTTTAAAGAAGCATCTAGCGCTGTACAGCTGCGAGGGGTAGGGTAGGGTGGGAAAGCACAGACAGACAGGAAGGCAGGCAGGCTTTTGAAAGGAGAGTGTATATTGTGCAGCCCAGACTCTGCCTTGAACCTGCATTGAAATGGCTTTTTTTTTTTTTACCAGTTTTTGGCCAGCACACCTTGCACCTGAGGTGAAATTGTACCTTTTATTTTGTGCAGCCCAGTTTTGATTAAAGACCCACCTTGTACTTACATTAGGATACAGAAATTTTCTAGTAACTGCTGTTGTATTTCATAGGTGCAAAACCAACCTTTTATTATCCGTATAAATTTTAAATAGCTGTTTTTCACTTTGGCGCAGCCCAGTTTTGATCAAAGACCCACCTTGTTCTTATATTAGGATACAGAAATTTGCTAGTAATTGCAGTTGTATTTCATAGGTGCAAAACCCACCTTTCATTATCCGTATACATTTTAAATAGGTGTTTTTCAGTTTGGCGCAGCCCCTTTTTGATCAAAGACCCATCGTGTACTTATATTAGGATACAGAAATTTGCTAGTAATTGCAGGTGTATTTCATAGGTGCAAAGCCCACCTTATATTATCTGTATAACATTTAAATAGCTGTATTTCACTTTGGTGCGGCCCAGCTTTGTTCAAAGAACCATCTTGTACTTATATTAGGATACAGAAATTTTGTTACTGTTGGTGTATTTCATTGGTGCAAAAACCATCGTTTGTTATCTGTATAACTTTTAAATAGCTGTATTGCACGTGGTGCGGCCCTAGTTTTTTTCAAATAGCCACATTGTACGACAATTCTGATAGAAAAAATTTCTAGCAACTGTTCTCGTTGTTATCGCTGCAAAACGCAATTTCTCATACGTGTAACTTCTGAATAGTTTTATTGCGCTCGGTGAATCTCAGTTTGGCGCAGATAGCGCACTTGTATGATAGTTTCTTGAAAACAATCAATTCCTAGCCCTACTGGGCAGTTGTAAATCCCTAGGACTGAAGGAAGAACATTGTTGATTTTATCTTACGGTTCTTCCACCAGACCGCATTTCACAGGTATTTGCTAGAAACAATTCAGTTTCTAATCCTAGTTGGCTATAGGAAATTAGAGGGATTTAAGAATAGCTGTGATTTGCCGTCTTTCAATAAGAGACTGTCAAAAACTCTTCCATACCTTCTTAAAGTTTTATCTTTCTGAACGTGGAGCGATATGCAGTTGGTAAGCGAGCAAAGAGGGGTGTAGGACATGGAGGTAGAAGTATGAGAGAAGGTGCTCCTTCCAGTGCTGGCGACAACACGCAAGCCAGCGGATCTTCGGTTGCAGGACCGTCAGGCCTGTCATCGCTGGGTCAGTGCCCTGTGAATCTCAGTAACGAACAGCCTCACCAATCTGTCCTTCAGTGGTTAATGCAAGCTGCATACTGCGGTTCAGGACAGGGATAGTCCAAGTCCAGTTAAACTAAAATGGGGGTTCAAAGACTCCTTTTTCTGGCACTTTTTTATCTATTGGTCAGACAGGTTTAAGGGTCATGCTTCTGTCCAGGACAAGCATAGTCAATATCCAGTTCAAGTAAAATGATGGTTCAAATAATACTGCCTTCTGGCACTTTTTAATTTGTGGGTCATGCAGGTTTAAGGGTCATGCTGTGGTACAAGACAGGGATAGCGAATGGTCTGTGAGTTTTTTTCTGTGACTCTTGTTTCCTAATTGTGTTGCCTAAGATGTAACACGTATCCATTTTACTGTTGTGGATGTTAATTCCAGCTTTTCCAGCCCTGTTTGGGTGTAAGAATGAAGGTGTTGTTCCTCTTCCATAGACTTTAATGGTCATCGGCGATTATCTATTATCGGATATCGGCATGATAATTGACAATATCAACTATCGATCCGATGACGATAGTTGACGCAATCGCTTATCACCAGTAGAGAGAGCTTTTCAGCAGTCTCTTCATTATCGACACAGGCAGAGGTCCACTGAAAGGTGACACCAATGTATATAGATAACATAGGATCCACCAGTCACAATAGGAGGTAGTCATAGCTCCCCCTCCGTACACAGTGATTTCTTCCTAGGTCACAGAGTGTGTCTAGAAAATGGTCCTGTAGAAGTCAATATGTCTGCTCCTGTTCACAGGCCACCCCAAGATGGCCACCCCATAATCTCTTACATTAGACATAAATGTGAAAATTAAAATGGCAAGGAAGAAAAGAATATTTGTCAGTTGCTCAATATAATTAGTTAAAAAAAGATATTGGTGATAGATTCCCTTTAACAAATCTTTGTACACAGCCTTGTTCTTGGGAGGATCCTCATAGGGTCAGACTAGCCTACCAGGATACCAATAGATCCTCCAGTGGCCAGAGGTTCTGACACAAAAATGATCCAGCAGTTAGACAACCTTGTTTGGACTTGACTATAGAACGAATCATAATCACTACGGTCTTTTTCTTAGGGGATCATTTTCTAAATATCCTATTAGATGTTATTGCTGATGAGTCCATTGTAGTCAATGATACCAAAGATCACAATTAACCACTTCATGCATTTGGACATACCGGTATGCTAAATGGCGTGAAGACTGTATGGAATGGGCTCATGCACTGAACCCACTCCGTAACCGGCAGCTGGTAATTACAGAAGCAACCACTGCTAACAATAGGGAACAAAGCCGGGTCTGATCTCTACTGTTAACACTTTAGATCCTGTAGCAATCGTGGTGTCTAAATGGATGAGGAATGGTGCTGCACACTGAACACTTGTAGGAAAGATGCAAAAAGTGGATCTTATGATAGATGAATAAGGAGGCAAAAGAAAAGAAGCACATGAAGGTAGTGGAATATCATTAGGGCATGTTCACATGGCGTAATTGCAGTAATTCATAGCTCTCAAAGAAAACTATGAATTATGTCTAGTCTCCCCCGGCGTACAATACGATCGTAGACAGTTATGTATGGCCCATGTAGGTAGTTTATATGGTCCCCTACTAATAGTACTCACCGTTCCCCATTTCCTTCGCTGCTCTGTATTCCCACACAGGTGGTGTGACATCACCAGGCCACGCTACACTGACGCTACCTGTGCTGCATACTCCGGAGTGCTTCAAGCCTGCTTGAGACCCAGCGGAGTACACTGCCGGGAAAGGAGCTCATGCTTTCGACTCGGCAGTAGATTTCAAATGTATGTGTGTCCAGAGGATGGTTCAAAGCAGCGGCAGTTTTATCTGGGGCACAAGCTCCAGATAAATTGCCTAGCGACACCTCTGCTGTTTATATTGGTTCTATGAAATCGTTAAACTCCCGGATAACCCCTTGAAGTTAGTAATACATTTTGGTCCATATAATCCTTGTTTGTTTATGAAAACTATCAAAATGTCATGAAAATTTGGAAAAATGTGTCATTTTCAAAATTTTGGCACATATCACACAAAATAGTTTATAACTAGCATCTACTATATGTCTACTTTATGTTGGCATCATTTTCTAAATGTCTTAATTTTTTATGACATTAAGGGGCTTAGAAATTCACTAGTATTTTTTTACCATTTTCAAGAAAATTTGCAAAACAGATTTTATTTAGGGACCAGTCTAGGTCTATCGTGGCTTTGAGAGGCCTGTATGTTACACTCTGCCAAAAAACTCTCCTTATAGTATTCAAAACAGCATTTATACAGTTTGTTAAAACACACAGTATGTATGTCAGCTCACCTATATAGCAGTATGGCCCATAATCCTTCCGCACGTCCCCTGCTCCAGCAGCACAGAACCAACGTACAACAAATCCAAAGAGTGGGACAGCGTATTAGGAAGCAGCCAAAAGTGTAATGATAGTAAAAAATAGTAATTTATTTCAGATCATAATTAAAATCATTATTAGAGGCAGACACATGGAGGGACATAAAGTGGCATCCTCAAAAAACACTAACACGTTTCAGGCACGTCCGTACCCTTTGTCGTAGCCCTTAGTCGTAGCTACGACTAAGGGCACGGACGTGCTTGACACGCGTTAGTGTTTTTTGAGGATGCCACTTTGTGTCCCTCCATGTGTCTGTCTCTAATAACGATTTTAATTATGATCTGAAATAAATTACTATTTTTTATATTATCATTACACTTTTGGATGCTTCATAATTCGCTGTCCCAACTTTTGGATTTGTTATACAGTTTGTTAACCCTTTAGGTGTAGAGGTGAAATTTCAAAATGCCACTTGTTTTGCACAGTTATTAATTTCAATCCATTATTCACTGGAACACGGTAGATGTTACCAGGGAAATGCAACTCAATATTGATTCCCCCAATTCTGTCATTTTTAGAGATATCCCATATGTGGCCCTAGTGCACTATTTGACTCAACCATAAGCCTCAGAATAGGAAGAGCACCTATTGTAATTTGGGGTCTCATTTCATTAGGTGTTTCACAGATTTTTGTAGCATTAGGCTGTGAAAATTATAAAATTTAATTTTTTCCAATAAAATACAGTTTTAGCTGAAAATGTTTCACTTTCACAAGGAATCCTTATGCAAATTCTTCCAAGTTCGGCAATGCTATTTGACTTGTAACGCAGATTTTGGTGGGTGCCACCAGCACCCTGTGATTATGGCGTGTGTGCTGATGCAGACAGAAGGAGCTCCCTCCCTCTATATCTCTCTTAGACTATGTTCACACGGCTTAACTGCGGGACGTAATTACGCCCCGCAATTACGCCGTGTGGACGGGGGCGGGGCAGAAGCGGGGGAGTGAGCGGGGGGCTGGCACTTCGCTGGCCCATAGACTTGCATTACCAGCGGAGCGTATACGCCGCTGGTAATTCACATGTCAATTATCTCCACGCCCGGCGGATTCGCCGAGCAGGAAGAGGAGACTTAACTCCATAGTTCTCTGAGAACTGTGGATAACCGTAATGACTGGGCCGTTTTCAGCCCGTAATTTGCGCACTCCGGCGCGTAATTACGGACCGAAATACGGCCCATTTTAAGCCGTGTGAACATGGCCTTAGAGTGCTTTCACACGGTGCGTTTTTGGTGCGTTTTTGATGCATCTTTCAATGCATTTTTTGTGCAGGAAGGTACAGCAATTAATGCTGTACATTACTGCACACCAATCGCGGCAAAAATCACGGTAAATTCACGGTAAAATCCTGCCAGCCCCATTGTCATTCATTACTTGTGGCGCGTAATCGCCGCGAATAATGGACATGTCACTTATCTCCCCACATGTACAATTTGATCGTTTTGTACGTGTGGGCGGACGAAAAGTAATGCATAGTTCTCTATGAGAGCTATGGATTACCGTAATTGTGGCACGCATCTCACCACGTATTAAGCGCAAATATGTGGCGAAATGCACGCCGAATTTACGCCGTGTGAAAATACCTTTATTCGCTAAAACAGTATTTGGTCATAAGATGCTTGCTGCTGGGAGATTTAGGAATGAAACAATTGTCTATTCAGTATCTATCACAGTGGACCACTCAGTTGGTAGGGTTGCATACTCTCAATTACCCGTACTTCAGCAGGTAATTGCGCTACAATGTGTCTGAAATATTCCCCGCAAATACGGTAAAATCATAGCATTCAATGATCTTCCGACATATTCCCAGGTGTGCATTGTGTGCCTATAAAAAGAAGTGACATGTCACTTCTTTCTGGCACTTATCAGACAGGAAAAGTGAAAGTAAAGGGGTGCGCTGTTGAAAGTAGGTGCTGGCCAGTGCGTACTTTCAACAGCAGGCATATAGCAGCACACACAGGTAGACACCGCTATACGCCATGTGAACCTGGCCGTACGCATTTCAGGCAATATTTGCCTTTATTCATAACATGATTGACAAATGGAATGATTAAGATAGAAGTGATATCCAACCCCAAAACAGGGATGTCATCACATGATATACCACATAACATTTAAAATCTCTTCACATAAATCTATATATATACTCAAACACATATGGTAGGAACAATATAAACAGACTTTTAATAGTGCAAAATTAAATCAGTACGTTGGTTTTACCCATATGGAGCAAAAATATCCAATATGCTTCTTGATTACGAAGTTGGCGCATATGGTCTCCACCTCTCTTAGGAATAGTAACCTAAGTAAAGAAGATGTATTTCTATCATGAACGGAAATACAGTGTGTTGGAACCTCTGAAATCTGGCACATGTTCACACATGGTGTATCTGAGAGGTGGTGACGTATACTCACTTTTAAATGGCATGAAGTACTTCCAACATATTGAATGTGGCATCCATTGCAAGTAATAAGATACAACATACATAGGGTTACAATCTATATAAGTTCTTATTTGATACTTTGTTGGTTTTTAATTTTTATCCAACAATGTACTATGGCTGGGTTTACGCAATGTGTTTCAACTTGCTTTTTGAGGGTGCTTTCACACGGTGTATTTTTAGTGCGTTTTTTTGTTGTTGCAGAAATACACAGCAATAAAGGTAGTATAATACTGTGCATTTCTGCAAAAAACTCACTGTGTGAAAGCTCCCTTAGGGGGTGTTCACACAGCTTTTTTGGATCTGATTTTGGATCCAAAACGGATTCAAGACGTATCCAACATGCAGCTGTGTGTTTGGATGAGTGGTGGATGCAGCAGGATCGCACCCTATAGTTTTAAATAGGGCTCCTGCTTCGTGTTTCGGACCAAGAATTGAACTGCCCATTCTTGGAACGGATCTGAAAGACGGATCTGAAAGACGCAATGAGACATGCATCAGGGATCACTCGTGTGAACGCCAATGCGTGTTTCACAGTAAAAACAATGTAAATCACACTGCACATTATTAGATACGTGTATAGGTCCGTTTAGGTTCCGACAGACGGATCCAAATACATATCTAAAAACGTATATTCACACGGACTCAACACGCTATGTGAACATACGCTTAGGCTATGTCTACACAGCACAGGGTTGTGCGCTGATTTTTGGTGGATTCACTATTTTGAATCCAACGCGACGCGGGGAGGCGGCAGCCCGCCGGCCCCATAGACATGGTGTCTATGGGGCCGACGGGTTGCCGGCCCCCCGCATCACGGGAGTACGCGACGATCAGCGTACTGTACGCCCCGCAGTTAAGCCGTGTGAGCATACCCTTAGGCTATGTTCACACGGCTTATTTAGGGACAGATTTCAGTCCGGCGCAAATTACGGCTGAAGTCCGTCCCAGTCATTACGGTAATCCACAGTTTTCATAGAGAACTATCGATTCCGTCTCCTCTCCCTGCTCGCCGTGGATAATGAATGTTTATGGGGCCGACGAGCTGCCGCCCCCCCTGCACAGCACACGGCATAATTGCGGGTGAAATCTGTCCCTGCAATTACGCCATGGAAAAGCCGTGTGAACATAGGTGGGGGACCTAAATCTACCTACACCTGCTGGGGGTCCTAATTCTACCTACACCTGCTGGGGGCCTAATTCTACCTACAGACCTGCTGGGGGCCTAATTCTACCTACAGACCTGCTGGGGGCCCTAATTTTACCTACAGACCTGCTGGGGGCCCTAATTTTACCTACAGACCTGCTGGGGGCCCTAATTTTACCTACAGACCTGCTGGGGGCCCTAAATCTACCTACAGACCTGCTGGGGGCCTAATTCTACCTACGTCTGCTGGGGGACCTAAATTCACCTATACCTGCTGGGCCACCTAAATCTACCTATACCTGCTGGGCCAATAATAAATTGGTTATCACTGTAATTGTATCGACCCACAAAGTAAAACTTTTTTTAAAACTATTTTCCGGCCCTCCAATGGTCTGAGGGACCGTGAACTGGCCCTCGGTCTAAAAAGTTTGAGGACCCCTGACATATGCATTGACTTCTATGGCTGGATGTATCGCCACAGTATATGTCTTTGGTATCTGTATCCTGACCTTACGTAGCCTGGTCTTTTTTTTTTTTTTTTTTTGAAGGATGCAGGGCCCGGGCTTTTTCAGCTTGTACAAAAGCATATACATTACATTATATAATTTTTTAAGTGTATGCCAATGAAAAAGTATCCTAGCTAGACATGGGCGAATTGATTCTAACGAAGTGGAAGTCGTTTAGAATTTCAGGAAAAATTCGGTTCTGAACGAAGTCGAAGTTTGGGGGACTTCGCGTGAACGAAGTGTGCTTTTGATTGATAAAATGGCTGTGAGCACATGGCGTTACATGGGCAAAGCACTCTGGGAGGAAGAAGGGCATAGCCTACATGACATGTGCAGAGATGAAGCCAATCAGAGACCGGCGGGATTCTGTGACGTCACCGCACTATATAACGCTGGGAGCTCACACTCCTCTCACTGTACTGATCAGGGAAGGTGCTGCCACGGCTGCTTATGATAGCTGATACTAAAGAACTCATTTTTATACAGCGATTTTTGGGGGTGTCACAGATTGTCTCAGAGACTGCTTCTCTTAACTTTCTATTTCTGATTTTGTGGGGCATTGGATCTGAAGTCCAGTGTTCGTCTAATGCAGCTGCATATACATTTTAATGCTATCTGCTCGCAGCACTTTGAATAACCAAGGGTGATCTAAGCCTGTTCCTGTTGTATTCATTTAAAGAAACAGCGTTTTTACAATACAAAATACCACTTCATTTTTGGCTGCTCAATTCTTTTGCGCAATTTACATCGAGGGGTTAATTAAGCGTTGTTCTGCTGCTGTGGTGACTAAAAATAACCGTTTATTTCACCACCAAAAAATACATTTTTCCTGTAGCATAATTCACAAGCGAAGGTTAATTACAAGTTTTCCTCTTGTTGTGTAGTGTAAAATACACGCCATTGTAACACGCTACAAAGCTGGTAATTTTTGGCTGCTCAATTCTTTTGCACAATTTACATCCAGGGGTTAATTAAGCATTGTTCTGCTGCTGTGGTGACTAAAATAAACCGTCTTTACCGGCAAAAAAGACATTTTTTTTCTGTACCATAATTCACAAGCGAAGGTTAATTACAAGTTTTCCTCTTGTTGTGTAGCGTAAAATACACGCCATTGTAACACGCTACAAAGCTGGTAGTTTTTGGCTGCTCAATTCTTTTGCGCAATTTACATCCAAATGTTAACTAAGTATTTTTCTGCAGTTGTACTCAGTAAAAGAAACTTTGTTTTTCACCGCCACAGAAGAAATTCTGTAGCATAATTCATTCCGAAGGTTAATTAAGCCTGTTTGTGCTTTTATATTCAGTAAAATAAACAGAGTTTTTAAACGGCACATACAAGTCAATTTTTCTGCCCATTTGTGGAGTGTAATTTATATCCAAGGGTTACCCAAGCTTGTTAGTTGGTTCATTTGGAGTCAAATACAGGGTGTGTATTTATCATATACAGATATCTTCATCAAACAGTGTCTGTACATTTTAGAACAAACAGTATGTCAGACAAAGAGGTGGCAGGCTCTTCACCTGCGAGTGGCAGTGGCACAAACATTCCTGGAGCAGGCCCAGGTCTCAGCACAGCAAGGGGACGTCGCAGCAGGGGTCACTCGGTGAGGCAACAACTGCCGCTGTCATCTAGTGGCCGTGTGTTGTTCAGCAACCCAATGGTTCCTGATTGGTTGACTAGGTCATCCACTTCCTCCCAGATGACATCTGACAACCCCAGCCAAGAGTCGCTGGAAACATCAGACACAACCCTTAATTGGCATGGCCCGGGAGCGGGTCAGCGGTCCTCACCTGTCCGCAACCCGCCTCTGTCCCATGCGGTTCCCTCAGCCAGAGATCTACTATGTGGTCTGGGCTGAGCGCCACTATATAGCGAGGATGAACAATTTGAGGAGGGCAGTCAGCAGCTACTTGGCAGCGAAGAAATGGGGCCAATATCCCCTGCTTCTTGCATTTGGCGGCAAAGTATAGATGTGGAGAGTGGCATGGGAGGTCATGTTGTGAGGGGTCAGCCTCTGCATACCAAGACCGGTGATGAGGACAGCAGTGACGATGAAACACAAATAGATGATGATGTAGCCGGCCGCACTTGGGAGCCGGGTGAGGCAAGGGCTTCATCATCGTCAGGAGAAGAGGGCGTCAGCTTGCGCGTCAGGCAGCGGCGCAGCCAGCAAGTGGGTTGTGTGGCCGTGATTCAGCAGGGTAGCAGCAGTGTGAGGTCGGGAGCCAAGCGGCCGCGGGGTAGAAAACCCGCTTCGCAGGTCCAAGAAAGTAGCGGCACAGGGGCTCAGCGAGGCAGCGGCAGTAGTAGTCACTCAGTGCGGAGCGGTGGCGAAAAATCAGCTACTCGACGGTGTGACAGTTCTTTGTTAAGACACCGGAGGAGCTGAATATGGGTATATGTAGAATCTGTGGGCAGAAAGTGAAGCGTGGCCAGGGAGCTAACGTTGGCACCACGGCCCTGCGTCAACACATGCAGCGTCACCATCCGGTGGCCTGGGAGAAACGTGGCTCAGATGTGGTGGTCCATCCTGCCGCCGCAGCAGCGGCCAGTGGCACGCATGCCATTGCAGCCAGTCAAGGCTCCACCACCTCTGCAGAAGGGAGCTGTTTCTCTTTGAAATCATCTCCCGGTCCAGATGCTCCTGCTCCTCGCTACTCATGGCGCCAGCAGTCGTTCAGCGAGGCGATTGCAAAGAGACAACAGTATGCATCCAACCATCCTAAGGTGCAGCAGCTGACCGTGCTCCTGTCCAAGTTGTTGGTACTTTAGTCCCTCCCTTTCCAAATGGTGGACTCTGCACCGTTCAGAGAAGGAACTTCTCCGCGTCATGCAGCAAGAAATCGATGTGTGGCTTTCTCCGCGCCAACTGCAAATCGGAATCATGGTGATGGACAATGGGAGGAACATGGTGTCCGCGCTGCACTGAGGAGGGATGGTCCATGCGCCCTGCATGGCGCATGTGTTCAATCTGGTTGTGAAAAGGTTCCTGAAGTCTTCCACCGATCTTCAGAAGATTCTGAAAATGGCCAGGAAACTGTTCATGCACTTCATCCATTCCTACAAAGCCAGGAACACCCTCCTGATATGCGATGTTTCCACTTGTTGGAATTCCAGCCTGCACATGTTGGACCGACTGTATGAACAGAGAAAGACCATTAATGATTTTTTGATGATCCAGGCAGACAGAAGTACTCCCCTGTGTAACTTTGATGTCAGCCAGTGGCAGCTCATGCGTGACACCTGCCGTTTGTTGAGGCAATTCGAGGAGGCGACGTTATTTGTCAGTCGCCAGGACTACGGGATGAATAACGTCATTCCACTGCTTCATGTCCTGGAACAGATGCTGAAAAATCATTCTGGGCAGAGAACTGGAGATGTGGCGACTACATCTCGCGGCCACATGAGTCCGCTGGGGACTGAAATGGAGGAGGAGGATATTGGAGCAGAAGCATTGTCTGGTGAAATGAGTGGATTTTCTACCCAGGTGACAAGAGAGGAGGAGCAGGAGCAGGTAGATGGAGATGAGGAAGACGAGGCAGATGACCCACAAGCACTGTGGCAGTATACAGTGGAGATGGAGGCAGGGAGCCCCTCGGAGTCACTTGTGCAGATGGCTTGCAACATGCTGATTTGCCTGGCTAGTGACAGCTGAATAGTCAGCATCCGGCAGAGGGATGACTTCTGGCTCTCCACCCTATTGGACCCATCGCACCGGTCCAAAATGGGAGCCTTTTTCCAGCTACTGAGAGGGAGGACAAACTCAAATACTATAGGGAAATCCTCCATAGTCAGTTGGCCGCTGCCTATGTGCGGCATCATCCCTCCTCTGACAGGTCTGACCGGGGGGTTCCTGAGCGCTCACATACTACTGCCGCGGCAGGTGGGCGAAGGTGGGGGGGTAGGAGCAGTATCAGCTCCATCAGCAGAAACCTAGGTCTGGAGTCACTGATGAGCAGCTTCCTTCACCCGCCTAGTGAGGAGGGTAGTCGCCAGCAGCAGCAGGACCTGGAGCAGTCCCTGACCCAACAGGTGGTGGCCTACTTGGACAGCACTCTGCCACCCCAGTTAGAAGATCCGCTGGACTACTGGGCAGCCAAACTGGATGTGTGGCTGCAACTTGCCGAGTTTGCAGTGGAGAAGCTGTCCTGCCCGGCCAGAAGTGTGGCATCAGAGCGGGTGTTCAGTGCGGCGGGGGCCATCGTTACCCCAAGGAGAACCCGCTCGTCCACGGGAAATGTGGAACGACTGACCTTTGTCAAGATGAATCATGTGTGGATCGGCCAGGATTTCCACACACCAATGTCTTAGGCGTCAGACTATATCAGCCATGATGCCTCACCCAAACTGTGAGAAATGAGTCTGGGTTCAAACTACCTGCCTCAGCCACTATTCTGATGCCGCCACCCGCCTGATGCCACACATCTGCTGACAGTTTCTCCATCTGCCACCAACCATCTTTACCAGGGACTGGTATTGCCACCCACCTCCACACTCTGTCATTGTGCCACTTTATGACCTCATGCTGCTGTTGCTGGTGCCGTGACATCCACACTGTGTCATTGTGCCACTCTCTGACCTCATGCTGTTGCTCCTGCCGCCGTCACCTCCACTCTCTGTCATTGTGCCACTCTGTGGCCTACTACTGTTTTGCCACCTCCAGAATGTCATTGTGCCACTGTCTGACCTCAGGCTGCTGCCATCGTCACCTCCACTCTCTGTCATTGTGCCACTCTGTGGCCTACTCCTGTTTTTTGTAGTAAAGAACTAGCCACTTGTATTAACTTAGTATCCTTTTGGCACAGATACGGGAACTCTCAATCCCGTCATATATCATGCAACAAATTAACAATCCGGCCAAAGGCGGACCTCTAAGGAAACCCTGTTGGGATTAAGACTGTGATGGTCTATGGACATAACAACTGAACGGCGATCTGCCGCAACTAAACTTAAGTATCCTATAACAAATGCTTTTATGCATGATTGCATAAATGCCGAGGAGAGCGGATATATGTATGCTTTTAAAGATTTATACAATAAAGATATATGTTTTATGGGCCGGATTGTTAATTTGTTGCTACTCCTGTTTTTGCCACCTCCAGAATGTCATTGTGCCACTGCCTGACCTCATGCTGCTGCTGCCGTGCCCTCCACACTGTGTCATTGTGCCACTCTGTGGCCTACTCCTGTTTTTGCCACCTCCAGAATGTCATTGTGCCACTGTCTGACCTCATGCTGCTGCTGTGGCTGCTGCTGTAACCTCCACACTGTGTCATTGTGCCCCTCTGTGGCCTTTTACTGTTTTGCCACCTCCAGAATGTCATTGTGCCACTGCCTGACCTCATGCTGCTGTGGCTGCCGCCGTCACCTCCACACTCTGTCACTAATGTTGCCACCTGAGCTCTCAGCTTGTTTTTTTCCAGCTTTCGCCTGCATGACTTTATCAGGCAACATTCCCGCTTCAGTTTTTTGGTCAGTTTTGCCCTCTTAAGTGCCCAGGGAATTTTATAGTGAGGCGATTTAGAGCGGCGGCAGTCATCTGAGTGTCATACTAAACACAACATTGTATGAAGACCAAACCAAGCTCTCTCTGCATATTTAAGCATGGCACAACGTTCTACAGCACCCTGCAGGCTCTGTGCAGTCTGGAAATAGCTGCTTTTTAACGCGATTCGTCCCGAAGTAATTCGGAACAAAGTTATTTTTGTCGGGAAATTCGGCGAAGTGAGCGAACCGAATTTTTGAGAAATACGCCCATCTCTAATCCTAGCGTATGTGCCCACGTTTGTATCTGTCATAAAAATATAAACAAACTGACCCAATCAAATTGCAGGAAAAAATGGGCGACAGCCAATAGAGAAGCTAGACTACAAAAAGAAAACGAAAAGCAAAATTGAATGTAAAACATGCAAAACAGTGCAAGTCTGATCAGCGCGTGGTTTCAAAACACAAGGCGTATTATGGAACATACTATACGCGCCGCAATAAGCCTTGTGAACATACCCTAAGCTATCACTCCTCTCAGGTGTGTGTCATCAGTATTCTACACCTGTGTCGCTTCTCCCATGTGGCACTGAGGCTTCTATTGCCTCCTACTAGTAATGAATTTTTGACCTTCCTCTGTAAGAGTAAGTATTTTTTGTAAACTACACACATATGCTCCAAATAGCTGTATATACTCTCCATATTCTCCATTATATACAACACCTCTGCATATGCTCCAGTCTCCTGCATTCATTCCTGACACATCTCCTTCCATAGCCACATTATTATCATCCTATTATTTATTTCTTTATGTATTAATTTTTAAGCACAATTCCGGGGTTCTGTACTGTACATCCGAAAAAAGGTTTTAATGGATAGGAATATTATAAGGATCAAATAAATTAGCAATACATTGGTACAGAGGAAGAGAGGAGCTTGGCTGGAAAGGCTTCTGATCTACCATGTATGATTGACATCAGTGTCTGACTGGAGCAGCTTGGGCTCACCCATCAGCTATATTACAAATGTACACAGTAATTCCACCATTGCATATTAACCCTTTAAGGACTAGGTGTTTTTTTCTGTAACGTTTCTTTTTCCTCCCCGCTTTCTAAGACCCATAACCTTTTATTTTTTTATTTTTCCATCTACATAGACATGAGACCTGTTGTTTGCAGAACAAAATGTGCTTTCTAATGGTGCCATTGACCATATTATATGATGTACTGGGAAACTCCAAAGATTTTGTATGTGGGATGGAATATGCAAAAACTTAATTGCGTCATTTTTGAGGATGTTTCGTTTTTATGGCATTCACTGTTTGCATACTGGACATGTCTTCTGCATTCTGCTAGTTGATATGATTCTGGTGATACCAAATGTATTAAGTTTTCGTTATGTTTAAGTACTTTTAAAATAAAAAATGAAAACATTCTCTATTTTTTAAATTCGTGCTGCAGCACCATTTTTTGCGACCAATAACTTTTTTATTTATGGACCTGAGTAAGGGCGCTTTTTTTTGCGAGCTGAAGTGTAGGGTTTTTTGTTACCATTTTGGAAGTAATATGGCAGTTTAGAAAGCCTTTAGTTGGCACCTCACTACCTTGTCGCATGGATGCCAATGGGGGAAGGAACGGCAATTGCGGCATCTAAAGGGTTAAACGGAAGGCCTCAGAGCTAGATCCGACCCCTGCCGATAATTACCAGCTGGCACCCGCTGTGTATGGAGGGGGCTCAGTGAAAGAATCTGCTATACTCCTTTTGCATCGCCATAATGTACATATGTACATCATGATATGCTAAGGGGGTTAAATTTACATTGTTAAGTAAAAATAACATATTAACTTTGTTCTATGGGTTAGTACAATTATGCCATTAACAAATTTGGGTGGTTCTGTATATCTTTTACTTTTGCATAAAAAAACAAACAAACAGCAGTTTTAGAACTTTTGTAGGTTTTTTTCTACGTCTTTAACTGTGTGGCATAGATAACGTAATCATTTTATAGCTCAGCTTCCCACAGATTTGGAGATACCAAATATGTATAGGTTTTTAAAATTTTTTTCCTAAATAGAAAAAAATGGGATCTTTTTTATTCATGAAACTTTTTTTTCACTATTTTTAATTTCCACTAAGGGACTTAAACATCATTTTATCGCCCATATAATACACTGCACCACTTATGCATACTTGCCAACTCTCCCGTTTTTGGCGGAGGGGTCCCGCTATTTGGGGTCCCCCCCCGCCATCCCGGCAGAGTTGGCGAAACTCCCACCGCCAGCAGGCAGCGGGGGCTCTTTAAATGACCGCGGCACCAGAGTAGCGCTGGTGCGTTTACTCTGGGCGCCGCCGGTCCATTCCCACAGGCGGGTGAAGTGGCGCTGCGCCCGCTTCACCCGCCTGGAGTCTCGCTGTGCAGGGAGGAGGCAGGAGGGATCGTTCCGCTCCTCCCTCCTCCCCCTGTATGTACGGCGCCGTTGTGCGCTGTACTTTACAGGTCAGCTGCGCAGGGGAAGTGACGCGTGGCTGCACCCAATCCCCTGCGTCGCTGAGGAGATCGGAGGTGTCCGGAGCTGCAGGAGCCTGGTAAGGTGAGTGACTTTTATTATTTTATTTTTATTAGCTACATGGGGGGCTCTACCTGGCTACAATGGGGGCAATACCTGGCTACTAAGGGGGCACTACCTGACTACAAAGGGGGGCACTACCTGACTACAATGGGGGCACTACCTGACTAAAAATGGGGGCACTACCTGGCTACAATGGGGGCACTACCTGGCAACAGAGGGGGAAATTACTGGCTAACAATGGGGGCATCTACCTGGCTAACAATGGGGGCATCTACCTGGCTAACAAAGGGGGGCATCTACCTGGCTAACAAAGGGGGGCATCTACCTGGCTACAGAGGGGGCATCTACTTGCTTACAAGGAGGCATCTAACTGCCTGTAAGGGACACTACCTGGTTATGGGGGGG
The DNA here is from genome assembly GCA_025379985.1 of Phyllomedusa bahiana. Lineage (NCBI taxonomy): Eukaryota > Metazoa > Chordata > Amphibia > Anura > Hylidae > Phyllomedusa > Phyllomedusa bahiana. Next base: position 51,522 of record JAODAL010019020.1, read on the forward strand.
CTACTACCTGGCTTTAAGGGCATCTACCTGGCTTTCTTCCAAAGCCGTTATGCAGTTAGGTGGAGTGGGTGTGGCTTTTTGAAGGGGCGTGGCACATCGACAAGATGGGCGTGGTCATGCAATTTTCTGTCGTGGCGCGCTACGCGCGCCGCCCACTGCGATCTCCTGCTTTTTCAATTTCAAAAGTTGGCAACTATGCACTTATGTAGTTAAGTTTGTTATGCCCATGAGTGTAAAACTGATGGCCTTTGGCAGGGCCTAGTGGGCATAATCTAAAAGCAGGCTTACGAGATTTCATTATGCCCCTAGCTACTGTGTAAACTTATTGGCTTCTAGATGCCATGGTTGCTATTAACTTTGAAATCTAAGTTACGGTATGTTCACAAGGCGTCTTTCAGGACATATTTCGGGGCGTAATAATGCTGCAATGTGCCCCTAAATATGTCCTGTAACAAGGCTATTAGCAAAAATTCCACTAAGACCATATAGCACCACACCTTGACCACATATCACCACTAGAGATGGGCGAATTTCTCGAAATTCGTTTGGCTCACTTCGCCGAATTTCCCGACAAAAAATAACTTCGTTCCAAATTACTTCGGGACGATCACGTTAAAAAACAGCTATTTCCAGGCTGCACAGAGCCTGCAGGGTGCTGTAGAACGTTGTGCCATGCTTAAATATGCATAGGGAGCTTGGTTTGGTGTGGAGGTGATGGCGGCAGCCACAGCATGAGGTCAGAGAGTGGCACAATGACATTCTGGAGGTGGCAAAAACAGGAGTAGGCCACAGAGTGGGACAATGACAAAGTGTGGAGGTCGCGGGAGCAGCCACAGCATACAGCATGAGGTCAGACAGTGGCACAATCACATTCTGGAGGTGGCAAAAAAAAAAGGAGTAGGCCACAGAGTGGGACAATGGGCACAGTGTGGAGGTCACGGCAGCAGCCAAAAGCAGCAGCATGAGGTCAGACAGTGGCACCCAAAGACACAGTGTGGAGGGCACGGCAGCAGCAGCATGAGGTCAGACAGTGGCACAATGACATTCTGGAGGTGGCAGAAAAAAGGAGTAGGCCACAGAGTGGGACAATGAAAAGTGTGTAGGTCCAGGCAGCAAACCACAGCAAACCACAGGGAGCAGAAAAAGGGGGGGGGAACCAAGGGCACAATGACAAAAGTGTGAAGGGCAAGGCAGCGCCACAGCAGCAGCTTTAGGGCAGGGGCAGTGGCACAATGAAACAGGGGGGAGGGCCCGGCGCAGCCACAGCAGCAGCAAGAGGTCAGACAGTGGGGACAAACACATTCTGGGGGTGGCAAAACAAAGTAGCCACCAAGGGGTGGGGAAATGACAGAGGGGGGGGGGAGGTGGAAAGGCGGAGCAGTTGAGGTCAGGGGCGTGGCCCCAATGACACAAAAGGGGTAGTTCACCCGGGGAGAAAACCCCAAACAGCAGCCCTAGGCCCGAAGTGGCACAATGACATTCTGGAGGTGGCAAAAAACAGGAGTAGCCAAGAGGGGGACAATGACACAGGGGTGTAGGTTCCCCGGCAACAGCCAAACAGCAGCATGAGGGCAAGGCGTTTGGGACCAAAGAAAACCCCGGGTTTAAAGGGCACCGGGCAGCAAACCCACCAGCAGCGCATGAGGTCAGGGGCAGTGGCAAAAAGACATTCTGGAGGTGGCAGAAACAGGAGTAAAGGGGCCCCAGAGTGGGGCAATTTAAAGTTTGTAGGTCCCCCGGGAGCAGCCACGGGAGCAGCATGAGGGCAGGGCAGTGGCACAATAAAATTTTTGGAAAGGGGGGGGAAAAAACCCGGAGTAGGCCACAGAGTGGGGGAAAAGACCAGTGTGGAGGTTTACGGCAAGCAAAACAGCAAACAGCATGAGGTCAGACAGTGGCACAATGACCCCCGTGTGGAGGGCACCGGCCCCAGCAGGGATGAGGTCAGACAGTGGGACAATGACATTTGGAAAGGGGGCCGGAAAAAAGGAGGGAGGCCACAGAGGGGAAAAATGGGCAGTGTGTAGGTCACGGGAGCAGCCACAGCAGGGCCCCAAACAGCAGGATGAGGCAGACAAATGGACCAAAGACACAAATGTGGGAGGGCACGGCCCCAGCCACAGCAGCCCGATGAGGTCAGACAGTGGCACAATGACACAGTGTGGAGGGGGAAAAGGGGAGCACCCCAGCAGCAGAAAGGGTCAACCAGTGGGACAATCACCTTTTGGAGGGGGCAAAACAGTAGTAGGCCACAGAGTTCAAAAAGACAGGGGAGGGGGAGGTTTACGGGGGCCGCAGCATTTAAAGGGCAGAAAATGGCCACCCAAAGACACAAAAGTTTAGTTAAAAACGCCCGCCACCCGCAGCAGCATGAGGTCAGACAGTGGACCAAAGCATTCTGGAGGTTGGGAAAAACGGAAAACCACAGAGTGGGACAATGAACAGGGTTTTAGGTCACGGCAAACAGCCACCCGCAGCGGGTTTAGGTCAGACAGTTTCCCCAAAGACACAGTGTGTAGGTCACCCGGCCCGCAGCCACAGCAGCAGCCCTGAGGTCAGACAAATGGCCAATGACCCCAGTTTGTAAGGGCCCGGCAGCAGCCCCAGCAGCCAGCATGAGGTCAGACAGTGGGAAATGGGAAAAGTGTGTAGGTCCGGCAGCACCAAAAGCAAGCAGCCTTTAAGGGCAGACAAAAGGGAAAAATGACATTCTGGGGGTGAGAAAAATGGAGTAGGGAAAAGAATGGACAATGACAGAGAGTGGAGGGGACCGTTTGCACAGCAGGGGGTTTAAAACAGTGGCCCCAAAAGACATTCGGAGGGGGGCAAAACAGGGGGTATGCCAAAGAGTGGCCCAATTTACGAGAGTGGGGGTGACGGCGGCAGGGACATGAAAGGTTTTGGGCAGTGGCACAATGTTTATTCTGGAGGTGGGAGAAAAAAAGGGAAAAGGTCACAGAGTTTGGGACCCCTGGGCACAGTGTTAGGTCACGGCAGGGAAACCAAAAGCAGCGCAAGAAGGGCAAAAAAGTGGCAAAAAGCACATTTTGGGAAAGGTTTGGGAAAAAATTTAGTAGGGCCACAGGGGTTGGGACAATGAAGAGAATGGAGGTGACGGCCGGCAGGAGCAACAGCATTGGGTCAACAGTGGCACAAAAGACACAATGTGGAGGGTGGTTTGGGGAAATACCGTCCCCAAATTAAAAATGGTTTGGGGGCCCGATGGAGAAACGTCAAAACAGATTTTGTGGGCCCCCTCAGGGGGGGCGGCATTTAGAAAAATGGCCGAGGCGGTAGTTTGAAAAAAAGGGCCCCATTCTCACATTTTTGGGGTGGCATAAAGGCTTTAGGAAATCTAAAGCCTTTAAGGCCTTGGTGGTTCTCCCGGCCGATCCACGCCTGATTCATCTTTACAAAGGGGCCCGTCGTTCCACATTTCCCGTGGGGCAAACGGGTTCTCCCTTTTGGGGGTAAAAGATAGCCCCTGCCCGCATGAACAACCCGCCCTTTATGCCACCTACTGGGCCCCGGGCCCGGACAGGCCCTTCCCCCACGCAAATTCGGCAATTTTTCGGCCAAACATCCAGTTTGGGTGCCCAGTATCCAAACGGATCTTCTAACTGGGGGGGGCCAAAAGTGCCCGTCCAATTAGGCCAAACCCCCTGTTGGTTCAGGGGCTTTCCAGGGCCTGTGCTGGCGGGCGCCCCCCCCTCATAAAAGGGGGGTGAAAGGGAAGCGCTCATCGTTTACTCCAAATTTTGGTTTTCTGCTGATGGGCTGGTAATGCTCCGAACCCCCCCACCTTTCCCCCGGGGAGCCGCCGGGCCGTAGAAATGAGCAAATGAAAAAACCCCCCCGGTTTAACCTGTCAAAAGGTGGGGCGAAAAAGCCCCCACAAAAAGCAGCGGCCCAAATGGGGAATGGTGGGGTTTCCCTATAGTATTTTTTAGTTTTGTCCTCCCCCTCAATTTGTGGGAAAAAAGGGGCCCCATTTTGGGGGGCCCTTTGCGAGGGGACCAAAAAAAGGGGGGAGAAGCCCAGGAAAATCATCCCCTTTTCCCGGGTGGACTTTCGGCTGTCACTGCCAGGCCCAAATTTAGCATGCTGCGGGCCATCTGCACAAGTGACTCCGAGGGGGGGCCCCCCCCTCCATCTCCACGTAACTTTCCAAAAGGGGCCCTTTGGGGGTCCCTTGCCTAAACTTCCCCATCTCCCCTCTACCCCTCCCTCGCTCCTGTCCCCCTCTCTTGCCACTGGGTTTTGAAAATCCAAATCATTTCCCCAGACAAAATGCTTCTGTCCAATTTTCCTCCCCCTCCTCCTCCCTTTCAGTCCACCACCGGACTCATGTGGCCGCCCAGATTAGGCGCCCCCGTTTTTCAGTCCCCTGCCCAGACAGATTTTTTTTCCCGAAATTTTTCCAAAGGAAAAAGAAGCAGTTGGGGAAAAAACCCTTTTTTCACCCGAAAACCCCGGCCCACTGACAAATTACGTGGGCCTTCCCCGAATGGCCTTTAACAAAGGGGGTGTTTAAAAGATGAGCTCCCCTTTTGGGTGGGCTCCAAAAATTACACAGGGGATTACTCCCATCCGCCTGGATCATCAAAAAATCTTTAATGGCTTTTCTCTGTTCATAAAAAGTCGGTCCAACATGTGCAGGCTGGAATTCCAACGAGTGGAAACATCGCATATCAGGGGGGTGTTCCTGGCTTTGTAAAATGGATGAATGGATGCACAGTTTCCTGGCCATTTTTCAAAATTTCTTCTGAAGATCGGTGGAAAACTTCAGGACCTTTTTCACAACCAGATTGAACACGTCGCCATGCAGGGCGCATGGACTTTTCCCTCCTCGGTGCAGCGCGGACACCATGTTCCCCCCAATTGTCCGTCACCATGGTTCCGTTTTTGCAGTTGGCGCGGAGAAAGCCAAAACATCGATTTCTTGTTTGCATGACGCGGAGCAGTTTCTCCCCCTGTGTGACTTCGTTCGCCCGAGGCAACAAGTGTAGAACTGCGTGACACCGCTGTGCCCTACACATGTGGTATGATGGAGCAGTACTTGTGGAGGCTGAGATGGTGGTGGTGGTGGAGGAGGAGGCGGACATTGGCGCAGACGCCGCTTTCTCCTCCACGTTGTCAAACTGCGGCTCCTGCGCCAATGTCGCCTCCTTCCTCCTCCACCAAGAGGAGTCCAAGTCGTTGGTGTGCCTGGCCGGAACCCACATTCACCCAGGGGGCCCGGGAAAAGGGACATGTACTGGCCTGACCGTAGTTCAGCCCCAGAACTTCCGTGCTGCCGTGCGCACCTTGGAACAAACCGATAAGCTTAAGGACTGGCCCACCTTCTGTTCTACAAATTTTATGAAGTGCTGGTACTTGCCTTTTTTTGGAAAAGAAATTACGGCTTGGAACTCTCCATCTCGGCTCGGCACAAGCCATTAGTTCTCTGAACGGGGGCAGAGTCCACCATTTGGAAAGGGAGGGACTGCAGCACCAACATTGGACAGGATAGGTCAGCTTCTGCACCTTTGGATGGTTGGACATATACTGTTGTCCTCTTTGCAATCGCCTCGCTGAACGACTGCCTGGTGCCATGAGTAGCGAGGAGCAGGAGCATCTGGACCGGGAGATGATGTCAAAGAGAAACAGCTCCCTTCTGCAGAGGTGGTGGAGCCTTGACTGGCTGCAATGGCATTCGTGCCACTGGGCACTGCTGCTGTGGCGGCAGGATGGACCACCACATCTGAGCCACGTTTCTCCCAGGCCACCGGATGGTGAAGCTGCATGTGTTGACGAAGGGCCGTGGTTCCAACGTTAGCTCCCTGGCCACGCTTCACTTTCTGCTTACAGATTCTATATATACCCATATTCGGCTCCTCTGGTGTCTTAGCATAGAACTGCCACACCGCCGAGTATCGGATTTTACCGCCAACGCTCCGCACTGAGTGACTACTGCCGCCGCTGCCTCGCTGAGCCCCTGTGCCGCTACTTTCTTGGACCTGCGAAGCAGGTTTTTTACCCCGTGGCCGCTTGGCTCCTGACCTCACACTGCTGCTATCCTGCTGACTCACGGCCACACAACCCACTTGCTGGCTGCGCCGCTGCCTGACGCGCAAGCTGACGCCCTCTTCTCCCGATCATGATGAAGCCCTTGCCTCACCCGGCTCCCAAGTGCGGCCGGCTACATCATCATCTATTTGTGTTTCATCGTCCCTGTTGTCCTCATCACCGGTCTTGGTATGCAGAGGCTGGCCCCTCACAACATGACCTCCCATGCCACTCTCAACATCTATACTTTGCTGCCTACTGCAAGAAGCAGGGGATATTGGCCCCATTTCTTCGCTGCCAAGTAGCTGCTGACTGCCCTCCTCAAATTGTTCATCCTCACTATATAGTGGCGCTGAGCCCAGACCACATAGTAGATCTCTGGCTGAGGGAACCGGATGGGACAGAGGCGGGTTGAGGACAGGTGAGGGCCGCTGACCCGCCCCCCGGGCCATGCCAACTAAGGGTTTTGGTCTGAGGTTTCCCACCGACTCTTGCTGGGGTTGTCAGATGTCATCTGGAGGAAGTGGATGACCTAGTCAACCAATCAAGAACCCTTGGGTTGCTAGTCAGCACACGGCCGCTAGATGACAGCGGCAGTTCTGGCCTCACCGAGTGACCCCTGCTGCGACGTCCCCTTGCTGTGCTGCGACCTGGGCCTGTTCCAGGAATGTTTGTGCCACTGACACTCGCAGGTGCAGCGCCTGCCACCTCTCTGTCTGACATACTGTTTGTTCTAAAATGTACAGACACTATTTGATGAAGATATCTGTATATGATAAATATACACCCTGTATTTGACTCCAAATGAACCCAGTAACAAGCTTGGGTAACCCTGGGATATAAATTGCGCTCCACAAATGGCCAGAAAAATTGACTTGTATGTGCCGTTTAAAAACTCTGTGTATTTTACTGAATGTAAAAGCTTAATTAACCTTCGGATATCAATTATGCTACAGAATTTGTTCTGTGGCGGTGAAAAAGAAAGTTTCTTTTACTGAGTGCAACTGCAGAAAAATACTTAGTTAACCATTGGATGTAAATTGCGCCAAAGAATTGAGCCACCACAAACTGCTAGCTTTGTAGCGTGTTACAATGGCGTGTTTTTTACGCTACACAACAAGAGAAAAAATTGTAATTAACCTTTGCTTGTGAATTATGCTACAGGAAAAATGTATATATTTTGGCGGTGAAAATGACGGTTTCTTGGAGTCACCACAGCTGAAAAACAACGCTTAATTAACCCCTGGATGTAAATTGCGCCAAAGAATTGAGCAGCCAAAAATGAAGTGGTATTTGTATTGTAAAAACGCTGTTTCTTTAAATGAATACAACAGGAACTGGCTTAGATCCCCTTGGATATTCAATGTGCTGTGAGCAGATAGGATTTAAATGTATATGCAGCTGCAGTGGACGCACACTGGACTTCAGATCCAATACCCCAAAAAATCAGAAATAGAACGTTAAGAGAAGCAGTCTCTGAGACAAGCTGAGACACCCCCCAAAAATCGCTGTATAAAAATCAGTTCTTCAGTAAGAGCTATCAGCCGCAGCAGCACCTTCCCTGATCAGTACAGTGAGAGCGGTATGAGCTCCCAGCGTCGCGCCCGGACTTATATAGTGCGGTGACGTCACAGAATCCCGCCGGTCTCTGATTGGCTTCATCTCTGCACATGTCATGCAGGCTATGCCCTTCTTCCTCCCAGAGTTCTTTGCCCCATGTAACGCCATGTGCTCGCAGCCATTTTATCAATGAAAAGCACACTTCATTCACCCGAAGTACCCCAAACTTCGACTTCGTTCAGAACCGAAGTTTTCCTGAAATTCTAAACGAATTCCACTTCATTAGAATCAATTCGCCCATCTCTAGTAGTCGTGGACAGGCAATAAGGTCAGGGCAGGCAGCAGAGGTTCGTGGTCAGAGGACGTAGCAGGGGGTCTGAAACACGGATAGGTCAGGAACGCACTAGGAAACTCTTTCTCTATGGCACAGGGCACAAATAGATCCAGCAAGGACAAGTCAGGGGCGGTGCCGTTATATAGGGTCAGCGGCCGGCTAAACCAATCACCGGCGCACTGTCCCTTTAAATCTCAGGGAGCTGCCGCGCACGTGCCCTAGAGGGCGGTAGTGCGCACTGCAGCCGGCCGAGGAGTGCACGGAGACAGGAGCGTGGCCAGGTAAGTCAGTGCTCCCAGGGGGGTTAGTGAGCCCGCTGCCCGACATGCGGTCAGCGGCGCCACTCGTCCCCGCAGCCGGGGAAGCAAGGGAGTCACGGCTGCGCCCGTCACCCGAACCGTGGGGAGAGAGGCCAGTCGTGACAAGGGCCCTCATTTGTGCTACTAGTAGGTAGGAACACACCCAATATAGTAGCCAGCCCAAACCGCTCACCCCCAAAAAAAGGCAGACGTATATGTAGAATCAGGGCCAGGACAAGGCATATTGGTGCGCTACGCAAGTAGGCCAATGGCGTCCTCTCAAAAAAAAAAAAAATTAAATACCCAGCCCTAACCTAACACACACTGCCTGCGCCCTCTCCAGCTAGGTGGAATGGGAAAAAAAACACAATTCCGACACACTAGAGTGGAGTTATTAGGGTCTCTTAGATTTTATTTATATAGAATAATATGTTACGTATGAAAAACCCATACAAATAGCTATAAAGACCGCTTTCTATAGATGACGCCTCTGGATAATGGTGATACAGTCACCACATAATACCGATATACAAGCAGCAAATATTATCACCATACTGTTACTGCACAAAACAGAATACCAAGACCAATTCTATCAATGATACCACAAAATAATGACCGCATATCACCACCACATAGTGACTGAATAATACCTCCAGACCATGACCACATATCACCACAACATACTGACTGAATAATACCACCTCACCTTGACCAAACATCACCACCACTTAGTGACTAAATAATACCACCACATAGTGACTGAATAGTACCCCCTCACCATGACCTCATATCAACAACACATAGTGACTGCATAATACCACGTCGTCATGACCACATATCCCCACCACATAACGACTGAATAATACAGATGTAACAAAGATTAACCTGCCAGATAATGCACCATGATATCGTTTTCATAATGTTATTGTCATGATCATGCCAGAAAGAACCCCAGCTTTGAGTTCTGGTCGCCGGCCACGGCCGCTGTGACGTAAGCCGTGGTTTCTGACATAGTGTCTACATTTGTGTTTACTAGTGTGAACTCGGTTTTCCTCCCTGCAATCTTGATGGATTCCTGGCTGACGCCCAGGCCAGGAATCTTCCAGCACTCCACGGGTTAACCTGTTCCTTGCTAATGGGTGATTGACAGCTCTACCTTCCTATCTGGTCTTCTGTTTCTTCCCCCTGTTGCCTTTGTCCTTAGTTCTCCTGGAAGGTATTTAAGGGCTTTTCTGTCTCCTCTCCTTGCCTGTTATACTGGTCTGTTTCTGCCTATAACTCGCCCTCTCTATTCTGTGCCTCCCTGGTTACCTTAATCTGCTTGTTTCACGTTTATTCTTCTGACTTTGTACCACGTTCTCGATAGTTACCGACTTGGCTTGCTTGACCCTCCCTTATTGTGTTTGTATTGTTTGTCTGTGTCTTGTGTTTTCACGCTATTCAGTATAATGCTCAGTCTTCTGGTTGGGGCCGACCTATTAAGGAGTCGGGCACCCCAAAAGGCAGGGACAGGGGTCGGGACCAGTGTCAGGGCCTCACACTGTCTGTGTCTGTTCGTGCGCCCCTGACTGGTCCCTTACATTATAACAGGCCTTACCCCAGTCGACTCTCCCTGCGGTTCAATATGAGTACCGACTTGTCGGTCACCAACCACTTGGATGAGTTGACAACTCAGCTTCAGGGTATGGCGGGGCTTATTAATCAAGTCTCGCAGCATCTGGATGCCATAACTAACCCGGTACCTGGACTTGCCGCCCCATCTGTGTACCTACCTACCCCTGTTTTTGTGGATCCTAGCGTGCGTCATAAGTCTAAGATGCTTCTACCTGATCACTTTGACGGAAATCCTGACAGGTTCCGAACCTTCAAGGAATCATGTAATCTATTTTTTCGCTTCAACTATTTTCCCACTGAGGCTGAGAAAGTAGCAGTTGTTGTGTCTCTCCTCCAGGGCCCGCCTCAGGATTGGGCATTAGCTATACCCTCTGAAGCCCCTGAGTGGAGATCAGTGGACAGATTTTTTTTGGCTTTAGGACAGGTTTATGATAAGCCCAACTGTGTGGCATGGGCAGAGACTCATTTGCTATCTATTCAGCAGGGCTGCCGCTCGGTTGAAGACTACCATTCCGAGTTTCGCCAATGGTGTACGTTGACTGGGTGGTCGGACCAACCTCTGAAGACCCTTTTCAGACAAGGGCTGTCTAATGCTGTAAAGGACGCTATGGTCAGCCATACAATCCCTGAGACCCTGAGTGACTTAATGATGTTAGCCTTATGTTTGTTGGTATCCTTTGATGTTGTATCTTTGTACACCTCTATTGTACATACAGCTGGTCTTTTGGCAGTGTCTAGGGCGCTGTCCGACGCAGGATGTGATCCAGACTACTCGCGCTTCATTCTTTCCCTTCTGGAGATTGTCCTCACGAGGAATTATTTTCTCGTTGGAGACAAGTTCTTCTTGCAGAAACGTGGCACAGCTATAGGGTCCAATGTGGCCCCCACATATGCTAACATCTATATGGCAGCTGTGGAAGATGAATGCATATACCACTCTGGTTTTTCGGATCACATCCTGCGTTGGTGGCGTTATATAGATGATGTTTTTTTGACTTGGACAGGCCCTGTTGAGGAACTCGAACTCTTTCATCTGTATCTTAATCAATGTAGACCAGGTTTACAATTTACCAAAGTAGTGTCTAATACATCTTTACAATTTTTGAACACCAAGGTTTATGTGAAGGATATGAAATTGGAAACAGATCTTTTTGTGAAAGAGACAGATAAGAATAATCTATTGCTCTATGATAGTTATCACCCTAAACACATGTTAAGTTCCCTTCCTTGGAGCCAACCTTTGAGGGTTAGAAGGATAGTTTCTGATGAATCTAAGATAGAGAAGAGAGTGGAGGAGATGTGTAACAAATTTATGCGGAGAGGTTACCCCAAGAAATTGTTGGGAAGACATAGAACACGATTAAAAGAAGTGAAGAGAGTGGACACTTTGAGTGTTCAGGAAAAGAAACAAAATCAGCGAATACCATTTGTCTCTACATATAGCACATTGGGATGTAAAATAGCTGAGAATTTGAGGAAGGATTGGCATATTTTACAGAGAGCCTTTCCTAATGTTTCGGAATTTTCTGAGGTCCCCATGATGGCGTATAGGAGAAGTAGGAACTTGCGTGACAAGCTGGTTAAGTCAGATTTACCATTAGTCTCTGGAATGAGACAGACCTTTTTAGCTCCCCCTAAGATGGGTTGCTTTCCTTGCTTAAACTGCAGTAATTGCAACAATATGATCAAAGGTGATACCTTTTACCATCCACAGTCAGGTAAACCTATCAGAATTAGAGGTAGATTTACATGTCGTACATCTTATGCCATATATATGATTACATGTCCATGCAGTAAGATATATATTGGTGAAACAACGATGGAAGTGAGAGAGAGGATCAACAAACATAAAAGTACTATACGTCGTAAAATGCTTGAATTACCAGTAGCTCGTCATTTCATCGAGTGTAACCACTCTATTTCCCAGTTGAGGTTTAGAGTAATTGATCATGTTCCCTCCTTTTTGGCGGGGAGGTGTTCTTTGAAAAGTTGCTATTGAGGAAGGAATTACAAGGGAAATATTTGATTTAAAAGCCCCTTTTCCCCCCTTTTGGGCCCTAAACCCTTAAATTTTTAATACAAACGGGGTTTAAATTTTTTTTTTTTTCTGTGTATATATATACGGGGCCCTTATATTTTGTTGTTTTTGTTTTTAACCCACATTTAAAGTTTTCACAGTATCAAACTTTTTAAATTTAAATTTTACTTTTTTATAGGGGGAAGGGGAAAGAAAAACCCGGGGACCCCCTTGGCTGATAAATCAATTTTAAATGCCCCAAATTTTTTTTTCATGGTTGTGACAGGGACCTATTGAATTAGCCTGTATACGTTTATGACAGCTTTATACATACATTAGATATGAATATGGAACTATTAGGGAACGTGACATGCATCGGGAAAATTGTGGCTTTCCCTTCGGTTCACACAAATGTTTTGTTACTGAGGGTGTTATTGCTCTGCGGGGATGGGGTGGGTTATGCCCAACAATTTGGATAGCGATTCTCATTTAAGCGGTGATGACATCGGGATGTTTGTAAAATTTAGTGGCCCCGTCATGGGGTTCTAGAACAAGTTATGTTTTTTATAGTTTTGTGCGATTACGTTGGCTTTCAAAGATCGTTTTCGATAGTCGTAGTCGGCCGCTATCGTTAAGGTTTTTCTTTTTAGGGGAGCGCCCGATTTAGAGCGTTGCCCTTTAAAAGGGTCTATGGGGAGGGGGCAACAAAAAAACCTTTTCTTTTTTACACCAAAAAAGGGTTGGAAGGTGAAATTAACCCCACGACAGTCAAAGGGGTTTAGTTACAATTTGGGGCAAAACCCAAATTAGGTTAAAAAAAGGTCCCCAGAAAAAAGTCCTGGGACCATTCACTATCCCTTTTCTTGAAACCCACGCGGGCCCCTTTTTAAACTCCCATCACCCAAAAAATTTTGAAAATTTTGCCAAAAGGGCCCCAGTTTGATTTAAAACCATCATCTACTTGGGGGGGACATTGAATATCCTGTCCGGGGGGCCCCCGGGATGACCCCCAAAACCCTACATGACCCCCCATTTAAAAAAGTGGGGAAAAAGGGGTCTTTCAACCAAAATTTTAGTTTCATGGAATTAAATTTTACCTGTCCGGGGCCCACCCCATGACCCCCAAAACCTGCGGCCCCCCCAATTTAAAAAGTGCCGGAAAAAGGAGTTTTTCCCAAACCCCTTTTTTATTTTCACGGGGACTTTGGGCTATACCTGCCCTGGGAAAAAGCATCCCCCAAGGCCGGATTTTAAGGGGGGTTTCGGTAGACCCCTGGCGGGGCGTCCGTCATCAAATTAAAACACGCGGGTTTTAAAAATTTCCCCTGATGACGCAGAAACAAAAAACTGTCGGGGAAGCGGTGCGGAAGGCGGAAGTGTGAGAATCTCCACCCTTTTCCACAGAACAAAGCCCTAAACCCGGGGTAGCGCTTTTGCCCCTTCCGTTTTGGGAGTGTGGCCCAATTGAGCTTCATTGGGGAAATAGGGGTGGTTACGCCCCCTGTTAAACCCAGGTGCCCTTTATCTTGGCTTTTTTTTTCCCTCATTTTCTAAAAGTGCGGGGTGGAAATGGTCTTTGTACTTTGTTCTTTGTCCGTGCCCCCATACCCCATGTCCTCGGGAATAACCTACATTTGGCCCAATTTTTTCCGGTACCTCCTTTTTCCCAATTAGGGGAAATTTTTTTTTTAACAGTTTTTTTGGGAAACATGAAATTTTTTTTAGTATTTTTTAATTCTAAAAAAACACTTTTTTAAAAATTGGAGGGAAAAATCCCACCATGTCTTTGTTTCTTTTTTTTTTAAATTGTTTTTAAAAAGGGTTGTCTAAATACGGGGGTGTTTGCTTTGTTAAAGATCTTGCAAATACAAGTCATTTTGCAATATGTGTCCTTTTTAAACAGTGTCCTACCTATTCCTGTTTTGACGGCACCATCACCCTTGAGCCATTTTTGGGAAAAATTGTGAAAAAACAAATGTCGGGTTAGAAAAACTTTTTTTAGAAAGGCCCTGTTGTATGGCTGCAGGGTAACAGAAAAATCCCCCCAAAAAATTTCAAAGCATAAACCCTTTTGACCCACTTTGGACAATTGTGAAGAACAAATGTCTGTTAGAAAAAAACATTTTTTAAAAATTAGGACCTGTGTTTAGTGCTTTGCACACCCAAAATCCCCCCAAAAAATTAAAAAGCATGCCCCTTAAAAGCCACTTTGGCAATTGGGGAAAAAACAAATGTCTTTTTAAGAAAACAAATTTTTTAGTTTGGCCCTCTAGTATACCCTCCCATGTCACAGAAAAAAATCCCCCCAAAAATTTTAAAAAGCAGGGCCCATGGCCTTTTTTTAAACAATTGGGGAAGAACAAATGTTTATTAGAAACAACATTTTTTCAAATTTGGGGCCCTGTAGTATTGCTGCATTTCAAAGAAAAACCCCCCAAAAATTAAAAAGCATGCCCCTTGAGCCATTTTTGGTAAAATTGTGAAGAACAAATGTCTGTTAGAAAAAACATTTTATTTATAATGGACCTGTAGTTTGCTGCTTTCAAAGCAGCTTTGCCCCAAAAAAAAATTTTAAAAAAAATGATTCTCAGCCATTTTTAAAAAAATTGTGAGGGGGAAAAATCCCACTTTAAAAAGGCCAATTTCTTTTCCCAAAAGGATCATGATTATTACTGTATCCCAGTTTAATGACCCAAAAAAAATTTATTTTTTTGACTTCTAAAGCCCTTTTATTAAAAATTTTTGAAGGAGAAATGCCACTTAAAAAACCCCTTTTTCTGTTCCAAAGGGGACCATAATTATAGCTGATCTCTCAGCAACATGCCCCAAAAAATAATTGCCCAATCCCAAAAAACTTTTAAGATAAAGTGAGTAAATGGAATCATTTTGTTTTTTTTTGAAACCTTGCTGTCTTTTTCGTCTCCTCCAAAAAAACCCCAGAAAAAAGGGAATGTTTTTGGGAAAAAGAGAAAAAAAATTTTGCCAGAAAAGAAAATGATCTTTTTAAAAAAAAAAGTTTTCAAAGGGCCCATTTCGGTTTAAAAAGGAAATGTGAATTTGACCGGAACTAACCCGGGACCTGGGGGTTTTTGGGGGCCCACAACATCATCAGGTAAAATTGCCGGGAATTCATTTTTTTTTTTTGGAAGTAAAAAACGATCCACATTTTCTGTGGAAACCGGATGGTTTGTCTGAAAGGGACCCCCCAGCTTTTTTTGGGCTGAAGGCCCGCTCAGATATAAACGCGGGCTGTGGGCGGGAAAAACACCTCTATGGCTTTGATGAGCCGGGCTCGGGGCCTTTTCTTTCCTTTTTTGGATACCCAGAAGTCTTTTGGGTTTCCAAAAAACACATGAAAAAAAATTTCCGGTGTTGAGAAAACAGAAAAGCCCGTGCCCCTGATTTTAAGCTGTTTCTCTGTGTGTTGTAGGTGTGCCCCGGGCATTGCTTGCTTTTGGTGAAGGTTTTTTAAAAAACAAAGTTTGGCCAGAGGTCCCCCAAATTAGGCTTCTGCCACCTTGCTGCTGCTCCCGCTAGCCTATTTGGGCCCATTTTCCTGCTGTCCCGTCGCTGATGTTTTTCCCCACCGTGACATTTGGGGAAACTTTGAAGCGACGAAAAACAGATGTCTCCAGTTGATAATAGAAAGGTCTCCTTTTCCCTTTGAAATTTTACTTCTATTTGGGTGGGGGGAAGGAAAGTGCTGTTTTTTGGGTTTTTGTACCGGGGGATCCAGGAGGGGGCCACCCGTAACTTTTTGTTCTTTTTGTTGGCCTTAATGCGAGGTTTAAATTTTGGGGAAAAAATTGGGCACCCAAGAAATCATTTTGAGGGGTTGGAGCCTTTTTTTTCCCAAACCCCTTTGGGGTTTCGAGGGGCACTAGAAAATTTGATTTCCTCATCTTCCTCCCCTGCCTCAAAATTTGCGCCAACCTCTTTCCAAGGCAGGGATGTCGGTAACATCGGTTTTTAGGAAAAACCTCCTTTCCCCCTTTCCCCCTCCTCCTCCCCTGCCTCCCCGGGAAGTTTTTAACACAGCCCTGACTTGCCTGTGGGTGATGCACCCCGAGGCTGGGTAAGCCCACCTTTTCACTAGCTTTTGGGGGCCCGAACCAAAGCCCCAAATGAAAACCCATGAAATTTTTGGAAAAATTTTCAGGCCTTGTGGAAATTTTACGGAGGAAAAGGGCCCCTGGGCCGATCTGTTTTTCCATCTTTCCCCCTCCGTCCGGCGGGGGGGGCCCGTTGTTTTAGAGTGTCCAAGGTTTGTTCCGAACTAAAGATCACCACTTTTCTCTTTTGTAAAGGGGGCCCTTGTCCGCACTGCCCTTTTGGGGGGCTTTTTCCCAAAAAACTGGCAAGGTTTGGGAAAAGAGCCCCTTTTTACCTTTCCTCCACTCTCGGTGGTTCAAACCCCCCCGTGGTTTCCCTTTCCCCTTTTTGTTCCCGGCCCCTTTTGTCACTTGTATGCGTTTTAAAAAAGGGATTGCGTGCTGCCCCCAATCGCTGGAAACATGTTTGGGGGGTGGAATTTTGCGTGTTGCCAAGTTTAAAAAAATTTTGGGCGGTTGACGGGGAGGCCGGGGCTTTACGCTGCAACGCAGCCAGGCGGGGGCGAAGCGGGTGCGAAAAGGCCGGGGGGTTTGTGCGAACTTGACCTGGGCCTTCTTCAAGGAACCCGTCAGACCCGGGGAGCTTTTAGAAAAATTTCGGGCGGGCAAGGGGTTTTTGACGGTTGGGGCCAGGGCAAAGGGGGTGGCTCCGCCTTTCCGTCTTAAGGGGGGGCCAAACCCGGGGTTTGCCCGGTTTTTGCACTCCCCCTTTCCCGGCAAAAAGGTTCTTGCACCAAACCCGCGCTCGGTCTCGTTGGGTTAGAGCCGTCCAAAGCTCCTGACCCGTGTGTGGACGGTCTCCAACGGCAGATTAATTTTTAAAAACCGGGCCTGGTGGGCTTGGGCACGTGTGCCACCGAGGACCTTGGGGGAAAAAGGGGCCCCCCACCATCCCCGCGGTTTTGAAGAGCCGGTTTTCGCCGAGGGCCCGAGGCCACCCTAAACCCCCCAAAAACATCCACCCAGCTCCCCAGTTTAGGGTGTCACCAGAATATAAAACGGCCTTTGGCCCCTGCTTTCTAGTCCATGGGTCCCGGGGGGTGAGATGGATTTATCGGACACAGATGAAGGGCCCAAAGCGCTTTTAAATTTTTGATGACCCCGTGGCTTTGGGCCCGGGCAAGGGACGGCTTTTCTGGGGAAAGAAATGCCTGCTGGCATTTTGGTTTTGGGGGGGAGGGGGGGCCATGAAGTGGGGGGGGAAAACCCTCCTTTTGTCCACCCGACGGAAAGGCAAACATTTCCAAAGGGAAAATTCTGGCAAAATGCCGACATTTTTGGGTTTTGGGCTTTGGGGTGGTTTGAGGTTAAAGTGTTTTTTGTCCCAAACCCGGAAGGGGGAGAAGGCTGGCTTTCTAGGGCTGGCGCTGTACGGGGGGTTTCAGGTCGTCAAAACTGCGGAAAGGGGAAGGGGGGGTTTGGATGGGGTTCCTTTTGGTGGTGTGGTGGTCCTCGGGCGGAGGGTGGAGGCTTTAAAGCGGAGGCTGTTTCCCCGATCTGACTTGAAAAGAATTTGGGGAGCTGAGGAAAAAGCTTTGGGGGCGGGGGGAGGAGGGGGGGGGGGGGGGGGGTAGGGGGGTTTGTGAAAGTTTGGGGGGGGAGGGGCCCGGGGTTTGGGGTTTGGCCCCTTTTTTTGGGCCAAAGTGTTGCCTCCATTTCAACTCAGGGATTTGCCTTTCATGTGGGCTAGACATGTTGGTGGTGGTTAACCACTTAAGGTTCTTTCCTTACTTATGGTTTTTCGGCAAAGGGGGGCAAAATGGGCATGCTGGGGGATTCAGAGGCTTGCTCAAAAAAGGCCCCGGCTTGAGGGGGTCCCGGGGCCTTTTTTTCGGTGGGTAAGCAAGGAGCGGGGTTTGCGCTGAAACCCTGGGGTGGCGGGGAAACTTATCAGCGGACTTCTGCGACCCCCCCTCTCCCTTTTTGTGGCGGGAAGTTTTTGAAAATTTTCCCATCGTCTTCTCCTCGTCCAGTGATGAAGCCCCTCGCAAGCAAATTCTGGGAAAAAAGACCAGGTTGGTTCAGAAATGTCGTATCATCTTTCCTCATCAAAAAAGGGGGGTTTTTGGTGTCCTGACTTTCTGCTTCCAGAAGCTGGGGGCTAAAGCAAGGGGCACGAAAAAGGCGTTCCCAAACCCCCCGGGGTTTTTGCCGATTTACCGGTTCCTTCCCCTCGGTTTGGCATCATTTAAACCTGGGCTTTCAGAGCGACAAAAAATCACCCCTTGATTTTTAAAAACATCCCCTTCGGGACCCCAACCCCCCTTTTTGTCATCAAAGAGTTTCTTGGGGACAATGGATTTTTCCACAGGGGTTGGGTAACGAGTTGCCCATTTGGGCTGTTCTTTTGGGGACGGTTGCTGATGATGCGATGACGACTTTTGTGGGGGTGACTGCGGGGACGAGGAGGAAAGGGAACTGCTAGATGCGGTTGCATTAACCATTTAAAAGGACAAAATTTGGCGAGGGATTTTTCGTTTTGGGGTTCACAGGGCCCTGACCCAGCGTTTGACAGGCCTGACGGTCCTGCAACTGATGATCCCCTGGGGAAAGCGTGTTGTCGCCAGACTGGAAGGAGCACCCCTTCCCCTCGTTTCCCCTACCTCATGTGCTTTCCCCCCCCTTTTTCTCGCTTTCGACCTGCATTTTGCTCCTTTTTTCAGAATATAAAAATTTGAGAAGTATGGTAAAAAAGTTTTGGAAAAATCTCTTATTAAAAGACGGCAAAACACGCTATTCTCAAATCCCTCTAATCAAAAAAAATTGTTGGGTTAAATTTAACTTTCCCAAGGTTTTCCCATCAACAAATTCCGGACTGGGCAAAAATCCAAAAAAACACGTATTTGTTATGTTTTTGGTATAATAAACGGGGATTTTTTTGCACCTTTCAATTCCCTGTGGTGAATTTTTAAATTTCTGTTTTTTAAAATTTTCATAAAATTTCTGGGGTCAATGAACAATGCTGGGGGGTGCAAAAGTCAAAAAACACGTAAATGTTATGTTTTGATATAATAAACGGTAATTTTTTTCACCTTTCAAATTTACTGTGGTTTAAAATTTTGAATTGCTTTTTTTAAAATTTACGTAGGGTGCTGCGGTCAATGAACAATGCTGGGTGTGCAAAAAATTTAAAAAACACGTTAAAAAAATTATGTTTTGGGAAAAATTAAAAAGGTTTTTTTTGCACCTTTCAATTTTACCCGTGGTTTAATATAGAATTGTGTTTAAGATTTCGTAGATTTCTGCGTCAATGAAAAAAAGTTGGGTGTTTAAAAGTCCAAAAAAAAACGTAACTGTTAGGGTTTTTGGGATAATAAACGATTTTTTTTGCACCTTTCAAAACCCCCTGTGGTGAATAAAAATTGCTGTTTTAAAATTTACGTAGATGCTGTGTAATGAAAAAGTGCTGGGGTGCAAAAATCAAAAAACCCCGTAAAATGTTATGTTTTGTTTTAAAAACGGTATTTTTGCACCCCTTTTAAATTCACCGTGGTGAATATGAATTGCTGTTTTAAGATTTTAGTAGATGCTGCGTCAATGAAAAAATGCTGGGTGTTCAAAAATCAAAAAAAAACACGTAATGTTAGTTTTGGGATAATAAACGATAATTTTTTTTACCCTTTTAATTCACCTGTGGTGAATTTTAGAATTTTCTGTTTTAAGATTTACGCCGATGCTGTTTTTCAATGAACAATTGCTGGGTGTGCAAAATTCAAAAAACACGGGAATGTTTTGTTTTGATATAATTTAAAAGGTTTTTTTTCACCTTTCAATTCAAAAAGTGGGAATATAGAAAATTTCTGTTTTAAGATTTTGAGATCTTCTTGGGCAATTTAAAAATGCTGGGTGTGCTAAAAATCCAAAAAAAAGTAACTGTTAAGTTTTGATATAAAAAACGGTATTTTTTTGCACCTTTCAATTCCCTGGGTGGAAAATAGAATTGCTGTTTTAAGGTTTTTTCGTGATGCGCGTCAAAAGAACAATGCTGGGTGTGCAAAAATTAAAAAAAAACGTAATGTTTTTTGTTTTGATTTTAATTTTAAAAGGGATTTTTTGCCCTTTTTAATTCACCTGTGGTGGGAAAATGAATTGCTTTTTTTTTTTTAAGATTTAAAGTAGGGGGCTGGTTTAATGAACAATTTTGGGTGTGCAAAAATCAAAAAAACCGTAAATGTTTTGTTTTGATATAATTTAAAAGGTTTTTTTGCAACCTTTTTAATTCACCTGTGGTGAATATAGAATTGCTGTTTTTAAGGGTTTAGGGAGATGCTGGGTCCCTGAACCCAAAGTTGGGGTGATCAAAAAATAAAAAAAAACGTAATGTTATGTTTTTATTTAATAAACGGTATTTTTTTTCACCTTTCCCTTTTAAACCCGTGGTGAATAAGAATTTGTTTTTTTTAAGATTTTGTAAAATTTCTTCGTTTTAATGAAAAAATTGTGGGTGCGCAAAAAATCAAAAAAAAAAAGTAACTGTGATGTTTTCGTTCATTTTCACGGGATTTTTGGCCCAAAAAACAACCGGGGCTGACTACAAGATTGCGGATTGTAATTTAAAATGCAACGGGGATATTTAACAGTCCCCAGGTTTTTTTAAAAGGGTTAAAAATTTAAAAAGGAAAAACCTGTTTTTGAAATGTATTTTTGATAATAAAAGTGGGTTTTGCAGCTAAAAATAAAGGGCCCCGCAGTTACTAGAAATGGTGTATCCCAAAATAAGTTCGTGCCCCTTTTCCAGGAAAAATTTCAATTTGCAAAAATGTTAATTTAAAAAAGATTTTTCCACTACCTTTTTACACTAAGTCTTGGGTGAACTTTATCCAGTGTTCTTTTTAGATAGAGCCCTTTTCTGTGTTCGCCCGCGGGGCCCCCCCCCCCCCCGCTCCACCGCCGTGAATTTTCAGCGGTTGATGTGCTTTTAAAAATTTTTTCTAGTAAATACATTTAAAAACTTCAAAAACTCTAACTTTAACTAAATTGGAAGGTCAAAGCTAAAGTAGAGGTTTTTTCTGTGCAGAAATAGAATAATTTTTTCTTTAGCTGTTTGGGGCCCCCAGGCGACACAGGTCCCATCCCTATGGAAGCTGAGGGGCCCCTTTTTGGGGGGGGCTGGAAAAAAGGAAAAAGTGTTCTTTTGGGAAAACCCAAAGGGCATGTGATTTTTCCAAGGGCCCAAACGAAAACCCTTTCACATCCCCCGTCATGACGTCGCCCCCAAAACATTTCACCCTGCTTTATTCTGTAATTGATTTGTGGGCCCCCAAAATTACGAAAGTTTCCCAAAAGGGGGCGATCCCTTAAAAGTTTATGCACAGATTTTAACCCTTTAAATTTTGCATGATCTGGAAAAATTTTGTTCCCCCTAAAAAACCCTTTCCGATTTCCAAATTTGTCGATAAAAATCGTCAACCCCTATTTTATTTATGCTGATTTTTTTGGCTTCCTAGTGTTGCTAAAAAAAGTAAACCATGGAAATTTCCTTTTACTCGGCCCCTGATTGGCCCAAAGGTCATGGGCATTAAAATTGTTGAAGTAGGCGTCCAATGAGTATGCGGCCCGTAGCGGACATGGCAGTAATTTTTTTAAAAAACGCCGCCCGGGTTTATATGACTTGCTCTGAGGTTAGGGCAAAGCGCAGCAAATTT